>JACEEZ010014559.1:12500-32500 GCA_016584305.1 Chionoecetes opilio | reverse complement strand
AAGAATTATTTGCCAGAATATTTCAGAAGTTTGAGTGACGAAAAAATTACAATTATTATCTTATTATCATTACGTATAATTATCATCATTTAATTTTAGCATTGCTTTTTTTTTATTTTTTATTATTCCCCATCCTTATCATTTTCTATTTTAAGGCCTTTTTAATTATCTACTACTACAACTACTAACAAATATTTTCTACTACTCCCACCCCCTACTCCCTATTTTTAAATTCCACAAACTACTCAAACTCTACTCCTACCTATTACTACTATTTTCTACTACTACTACTATACTACTATTACTTTTTTTTAACTACAACTTCTAAAATACTACCTACTACTACTACTACTTACTACTACTACATAACTACTCCCTACTACTACTACTACTCACTACAAACTCACTCCTACAAATTTTAATTACTACTACAACTACACTACTCTATACTAACTCTACTACTACTTACAAATTACTACTACTCCTACTACTACTACTACTCTACTACTACCTAAAACACACTACTACCACCACTTTCTTTCAGTTTTTAGCACATTATACACTACAAAAAAAAGGGGGTGTGAGAGAGGGGAGAGAGAGAGAAAAGGAGAAGGAGAGAGGAGAGAGAGAGAGAGAGGAAGAGAGAGAGGGGGAGAGAGAGAGAGAGAGAGAAGAGAGAGAGAGAAAGAAGGGGAGAGAGAGAGAGAAGAGAGCAGGAAGAGAGAGAGAGAGAGAGAGAGAGAGGAGAGAGAAGAAGAGAGATGAGAAAAAAGAGAGAAGAGAAGGAAGAGAGGGGAGAAGGAGAAGAGAGAGAGAGAGAGAGAGAGAGAGAAAAAGAGAAGGGGAAGGAAAGGAGAGAAGAAGAGGAGAGGAGAAAAAGAGAAGAGAAAAGGAGAGAGAGAGAGTAAAAAAAATTTTAAGGAATTCGAGTTATTTAAGGGGAAAATTAAAGGAAAATATAGGAAGTGGGGGAAGGGAATAAAGAAATTTTAAAGGAAAGGAGGCAAGAGGGAGACTGAGGAGGAGGAGGGATTTGCTAAATTAGCTTCCCCTTATATGGGCCCTACTATTTGGTCCCCAAGGAGGATTTTTCCCTCGCTGAGGGGAGAGGGGGAAGAGAGAGAAAGAGAAAGGGGAGGGGAAAAAGAGCGAGAGAGAGAGGAGAGAGAGAGAAAATAGAGAGGGGGAGGGGGGGAAAAAAGGGGGGAGGGGGAGGGGGGGGGAGAGGGAGGGGAAGAGGGAGAGAGAGGATAGCCTAGATTTCCCTTTTTTTTTTTCTTTCTTAGTCACTCATAAATTTTACATTTTTTTGCTTTAATTTTTTTATTTGGGAAAGTTTCTAAGTATTTTTCCCTTTTGTTTAACTGAACCAAAATTATTAGTTGGGAATTTTAAAGCTTAAAAACCCATTTTTAGCAACCCCCCCTCGCACACACACACACGCACGCACACACACACACCCCACCACAACACACCACAAAACCACACCCCCCACACACACACACACACAAAACACACAACACACACAGACACACCGCCAACAGACCCACACAAAACCCACACACACACCACAACCACCAAAAACCCCAACACCACCCACACACACACAAAACCCCACACCACAACACACACACCCCACCACACCACCACCCCCACAAACACACACACACACCCACAGACCATCACTACCTTGAGACAGGCGCCAAAAATAAAGATGAAAAAAACACACTTTGCCCCCGGGGAAAAGAAAATTTTTTCGGGAAAAAATTTGATGGAGGAATAGTTTTTTTTTGTAAACCTTTGAAAAAAAATTTAAAAGAAAAGGAAAAGAAAAAAAAAAAGAAGGAGAGAGAGAGGAGAGAGAGAGAGAGAAAGAGAGGGAAGGGGGGAGAGAGAGGAGAAAAACGGGTTTTTCTTTTAAACTATTTTTTTTACCTGCACAATAACAAACTCCCTCCTTCCCTTCTTCCCTCCAGCCCTCCTTCCCTCCTTCCCTTCCTCCCTCCTTCCATCCATCCCTTCCTCCCTCCATCCCTCCTTCCCTCCTTCTCTCCATCCCTCTTTCCCCCTCTCCCTCCATCCCTCCATCCCTCCTTCCCTTCTTCCCTCCATCCCTTCCCCTAAAACTCTTAAATCCCCCCATCCCTTCCTCCCATCCTCCCTCCTTCCCTCCTTTTTCCCCTTTCCCTCTTTTTCCCCCTCCCCCCAACTCCATCCCTCCCCCCTCCTTCCCTTTTTCCCTTTCCCCCTTTCCCCCCCTTTCCCCTTTCACCCCTACATCTCTCCATCCCCTACCCACGAAAGGGGCCCTAAAAATTTGAAAATACCCCCCAAGTAAATCCCCCGGGAAACCCCTTTTAAATTATGAGGGAGGGTGAGTCAGGGATGAGTCATAGGTGAGTGGGGGGGACTTTTTCATGAGGGGTTTTAAAAAAATGTGATTGGGTTTTAAAAGGAATGGATTAGGCTGTTTGGGTAAATTTTTCTTTTCTATTGTTTTTCTTTTTATAACTCTCTCCCCTTCTCCCCCTCTCTCTCTCTCTCTCTCCCTCTTCATCTCTCTCTCCCTCTCTCTCTCTCTCTCCCCTTTCGGCATCTCTCTCTTCTGGGCCTCTCCCTCTCTCTCTCCTTTTCCTTCCTCTTCCCTCTCTTTTCTCTTCTCTCTCCCCCCTTCTATCTCCCCCCCCCCTACTACTACAAACAAACTATTTACTCCCAAACAAAAAGAAAATTTTATAGGATTGAGAGATGAAATGGGGGGGGGAAGGGGGGGTGCAAGTGGGGGGGAAAGGGGAGGGGGGAAGAGAGGGAGGAAAGGGGGGAAGGGGGGGGGGTAAAGGGGGAGGGGGAAAAAAAGGGGTTGGGGGTTTAGACCCATTGCATCCCAAAATACCCAGTCAACAAAAACGAGTAGTAAGGTTGTGAGAAGAGAGAAGAGAGAGAGAAGGGGAGAGGGGAACGGAGAGGAGAGAGAGAGAGAGAGAGAGAGAGGGGGGAGAGAGGGAAAAGAGCGAGAGAAAAGAAAACTAAAATAGCAAATCCACGATTTCGGGGGAAATGGTCTCCCGGGGGCTTTTTCTCTCTCCCCCTCCCCTCCCCCTTCTCTCTCTCTCTCCCCTCTCTCTCTCCTCTCTCTCTCCCCCTCTCTCTCTCTCTCTCTCCCTCTCCCCCGGGCATGTTGTATCCTTTTTTTAAAATTCTTCGCTTTTTCGAGTTTTTTTTCCTAAAACCCTTTTTTTTTCATTTTTTCCTTTTTTTTCATTTTTGGGTAAATGTTTAAATTTTATTTTTTTTTTATGATACCCATTTTTACTATAGTCTATTTTTTTTATTAGGCCCAATGCCTAAGGAACCACCCCCCCTCCCTTTCCATTTCTTTTTCTAGGGGGCAGCGGGATTGGTGCTTTCCCCTCGTATAAACCCCCAACCAACAAAATACCCTTCCCTATTTAAACGGGGCGGACCAGGGATAGAGCAATTTTCCACAAAAGGGATTTTTGTTTTTTGTCCCCTCTGTATAAAATTTTGCTCTGCCCAGGGGGAAAAACCCCCCGCGGTTAATAGTGAAGATTTTTGTGATTGGAAAGTGTATACGGGGAATGAAACCAATCGCTGCCCCGTAGAATAGAAGGGGGGGCAGGGGGTGTGGCCTCCTTAGTGCATTTTGACCATAATAAAAAAATAAAATAGTCATCCCTTCCTTTCATATATCCCTTTTCTGTTCACTCATATTATTTTTCACTTTTAAATCACCATCAAATACCAATCATAGAAGAATTATAATAAAAACATCACCCAATCACCATACACGCTTTGAAGGGGTTTAGCCAATCACAGAAGAGATAGCAGACCATTAAATCCTCTCAGCCAATCGCCATTCAGTATCAAGGTTAAGGGAAAAAATAAACTAAGGCAGGAAATCTTTATATACTCGTAAGTCGCTGGGTTCGAAATCGTCATGATAGGATTTTGAATAATGATGCATTTCCTATTTGGCGGGTTTTTTTTTCTTCTTCTTCTTCCTCTTCCTGCACTTCCTCCTCGTCATCGTTGTTTTTTTCTTTTGTTCGAAAAAAATGTTACCAATATAAGTTTTTTCCCTCGCGTACTCATTATTACCCTTCCTGCAATAGTGGGAAGGTTGGGTGCTCTTTTTGGCAACACTGGGTAAACAGGGAGTGATTACGTCATTCACTAGATGAGGGAAGACGCTCTTAGGAGGAGGGGGAAGAGGAAGGAGGAGGAGGAAGATGGGGAGGAAGAAGGAGGAGAAGAAGAATTCGGTTTGATACTGTTGTTATTTACTATCAGTGTTGTTATTATTATCATTATTATTATCATTACAATTATTAATAGTAGTAGTAGTAGTAGTAATAGTAGTGATATTATTGTTATTATCATTCTTGTTATTACTATTACTATTATCTATACCACAGTGTTATGTTTGTTATGTGAGCGTTATGTTATTGTGGATACGTTCTTTGCCTCTGTTGCACTCTCTCTCTCTCTCTCTCTCTCTCTCTCTCTCTCTCTCTCTCTCTCTCTCTCTCTCTCTCTCTCTCTCTCTCTCTCTCTCTCTCTCTCTCTCTCTCGTGGTAAAGAGAATGAAACAGAAGTCCATACTAAGAGTAGTGAGATTTGCTCGAGGATTGATGCGACCACGCTTTGGCAACACTGCAGAGAGAGAGAGGAGAGAGAAAGAGAGAAAGAGAGAGAGAGAGAGAGAGAGAGAGAGAGAGAGAGAGAGAGAGAGAGAGAGAGAGAGAAAAAAAAAGAGAGAGAGGGAGAGTAAGAGAGAGAGAGAGAGAAATAGAGAGAGGAGCTGTAACATCAAGCAGCAGTAACTGTTCCCCTCCCTGGCTCTCTCCCTCTCTCCCTCTCTCCCCTCGTCCCTCTCTCCCCGTACTACCTTCACTTATTTTTCTCTCCTCTCCCTCGCTCCTCCTTCATTGGGTCTTTTATTGTCCCTTCCTCCTCCTCCTACCTATCTATCTCTCCCTTCTTTCTTCTTTCTTCCTTCCAACACAAAAAACAATTGAAGTTAGTGAATTTAAAGCTATAATGGAAATTTAAGGATTTGAATATGTTCCATGTATATCTTTAACTTAAGGAAACTTAAGAGTAAGGAATGAGCGAAATTTTCATCTCTTACTTGTTGAACTAAGGGAAAATACACCACTTGAGTAAACTTTGAGGATTTGAAAGGTTACCATAAAAAGAAACCGTATATTCAGCAGTTTTTTTTTTCTCTCTCTCTCTCTCTCTCTCTCTCTCTCTCTCTCTCTCTCTCTCTCTCTCTCTCTCTCTCTCTCTCTCTCTCTCTCTCTCTCTCTCTCTCTCTCTCTCTCTCTCTCTCTCTCTCTCTCTCCCAAACATTGAACATTCGGTTATATCCATTAGATCAGTGGTTCTTAACCTGTGGGGCGTGGGTTACCTAGGGGGGCGTGAGCCAAGAGAGAAAATGGAAGAACTGTCAAGTATCTAACTAGAAGCTCGGCCTTCGCTTTAACATGAAGCTCGCGGGCGAGGATGAGCGAAGAAAGTCGCTACAGAGAAACAAGTGTGGCTGTAAAACTCTGCGGTAATAATTTGCCAGCTTTCATTAACTCTAGACTTTTATGCAATATTATAGTAGGTAGGCGCGCTAGCCATTACACCACGGAGGCGGATTACTAATAATGCTTGCCCTAATTATTATTATAAATTCGCTAAAAAGCTAATGCCGCAGATTTTAGAGAACACTACTGTTTTGTATCTGATTTAAGTTAGTAAGTTAGTAATTCTTTACCATCGTTGTACTATAGTTATCCATGACATAGAGAAAATGTAAATTATTGTATCAGAAAAAACTATTTTTTCTTAGGGAATACTTAAAGATTTATCCTTTTGCACTCTTCTTTTCTCAGTTATCTTTGCTCTGTTATCGTCGCTACAGACAGGTGGACGACAGTGGTGGTTCTACAGGGGGGCCAGGGGGGGCCATGGCCCCCCCAGATTTTAGGCTTGCCCCCTGCTTGGCACCCCCACTTTCAAGCCACGATCGTGGCCCAGTGGCAAGCTGCTGGTCGCAGCGGCCAACGCCGAGCACAACTCACTACCACGCCACACGGCCCCTCTCTCAGCTCTCTGGCCTGCCCCTATAGTCGGTCAACTCAGTTGTCTGACTAAGTCAAGTGTTTGGGAGGAACCCCCATGCACTCCGTCTTCGCCGTGTTGTACACTATGTCATGTTGCCCGGCATATGTCTCGCACAGGGCATTCAGGTTATGAATTAAGCGCATCAACTGTCGGGGCCATGAAGACCATATGTCGTCAGCATAGCTCAGAGAGTTGATGAACATAACAACCAGTGCCAGACTCCGCCACTGCACCACTCAAGTCGTCCATGTACACATTAAACAGGTGAGGCGACACAATACTGCCCTGCCTGATACCATTAGTGGCAGTAAAGCTGGTGGACAGCGCGCTGCCCCACCTCACCCTGAACTCCTGCCTGGTGTACCATAGCACGGGAAGGTTCACCAGGCGTGCTGGTGCACCCCGGACATGCAGCTTGGTGAACAGCTGCCAGTAGTTCACCCTGTCAAAAGCCTTACTTGTGTCGAGGAAGCACAAATAGATTAATGTCTATTCTCAGGTATTCAAGGAGAAATTACATGTAAAACAGGGCTACACAAACTCTTCAGTTCATCGACCCCTTCAGGGAATACCTGTTCAGTTTTCGACCCCCTAAGCATTTATTACAATTATATTAACAAACAAACAAGTAAATAAATAAAGTACTACTATCTTTTAAGACCTCTATCCTTGTGGAGCTGTGTGGTTTGTGGTGAAAAGACAAGTTTTGTCTTTCACAAACACCGGCCATTGGCTCCACCCCACCAATGGCTATGGTTAAAAACCATACGACTACTACCACTACTACTACCGGTACTAATAGTAAGAAAAATCATAAGAAAACATTGGTACAGAAGATACATAAATATTACAGAAATATTAGATTACAGAAATATTGGAAGGGTGCTGGCTCAGGCCACTCTGATCATTGGAAGGGTATTGGCTCAAGTCACTTTGATGATTGACTCAAGCCACTCTGATGGCGGGAAGAGTGTAAAATCAGGCCACTCTGATGGCGGGAAGAGTGTATAATCAGGCCACTCTGATGATTGGAGGGATGTTGACGCAGGCCACTCTGATGATTGGAAAGATGTTGGCTCAGGCCACTTTAATGGCGGGAAGAGTGTATAATCAGGCCACTCTGATGGCGGGAAGAGTGTATAATCAGGCCACTCTGATGGCGGGAAGAGTGTATAATCAGGCCACTCTGATGATTGGAGGGATGTTGACGCAGGCCACTCTGATGATTGGAAAGATGTTGGCTCAGGCCACTTTAATGGCGGGAAGAGTGTATAATCAGGCCACTCTGATGATTGGAAGGATGTTGGGCATGAATCTCGTGGCCGCAGTGCTCAACTCCGTATCATTTTATATGTTAGGTAGCTAGGATGTAAAAATATGGCTAGCAGGCTAGCATAAGGCATGAAGCTCGTGGCCGCAGTGCTCAACTACGCATCCTTTTATAAGTTAGGAATATGATGGGGTATATATTTATTTGATTATGTGAGAATAATGGTGCTTTTTCTTTTGTTTTTTATATGCGTTAGGGTAGAACAAGAAATAACGGATTCAAGCTGGAAAAGCGTAGATTTAAAAAAAAATAGGGAAAAACTGGCTCACAAATAGGGTGGTAAATAATTGAAATGGACTCAGTACTCAGTCAGGACAGATAGTTAGTGCGGAGTCGTTAGAGAGCTTTAAAGGGAGGCTGGATAAATTCATGGATGGGGATGGAAAGTGGATGTAAATAGTGTTAAGTAACAGGAACTACCACGTGTAGGTCTCACGGCCTCTTGTAGCTTCCTTATTTTCTTATGTTCTTATGTTCTTATGCGTTAGTCAAATATCAAAATTTTCATACACGTGTCTGCCATTTGAAATTATCCGGAAACAGAGTCAGATGTGTGTGTGTGTGTGTGTGTGTGTGTGTGTGTGTGTGTGTGTGTGTGTGTGTGTGTGTGTGTGTGTGTGTGTGTGTGTGTGTGTGTGTGTGTGTGAATAGAATAGAATAAAATAGAATAGAATTTATTATTGCTCAGACTTTATAAATAAAGTATGGAGCACAGCTCCTATAAAATACAATACATTTGGCAGGACATTTCAAACGATACCAATAAGATAAGTGTGCATACATGCACATACAGATAAGTACTACGTAAACTAAAAGTTAGGAGAAATCCAATTGTCAATTTCCAAAACTAAGTGACACATAGAAAAATATAAATAAAGATAACTAATAATCAGATATACTTGTTAGCTTATCTAAACATGCTCAAAATTGATCTGATGAATAATGACAAGTTCTTCAAAACATTCACTCTGGTACTTTGCATTAACGCAACATACTTAAAATGCGTTGGCCTAATTGTGTAGTATTTCTGGATATACATATCCCGCAGCCTTACAAATTCCTCGTTAGTACATTCGAATAGGACATGAAATTCATCTCCTACAACATTGGCAATACACTTGCTACAAAGACGATCTTCTCTGTTTACACCTGTGTATCTACCAACATTTATTGGTAGTCTATTGTTGCTTGTTCTGAATCTAGTTACCTGGATGCGAATACTTTTCGGTAGTTTGACGAGGTACACCTCCATACCATAAATCTGCTTAAATATATTGTAGTTACTGCATAACGATTTTGTTGATAAATTATGATGCCAGGTAGTAATCCACTGATCCTTTAATCTCACTTCAACTGCTTTCTTAAACCATGTGTGTGTGTGTGTGTGTGTGTGTGTGTGTGTGTGTGTGTGTGTGTGTGTGTGTGTGTGTGTGTGTGTGTGTGTGTGTGTGTGTGTGTGTGTGTGTGTGTGTGTGTGTGTGTGTGTGTGTGTGTGTGTGTGTGTGTGTGTGTGTGTGTGTGTGTGTGTGTGTGTGTGTGGTAAACTAAACCTCACAGTCATACTTTCATATCAACATCAACTTGTTATCCGTCCCCCCAACCCCCCAACCCCCCAACCCATCAACATCCCCCCTTCAACCCCACCCTGAGAACCCCCCACCATCCCTTCCTTTCCCCCAATAAATAACACTCACCCCCACCCCCACCTAGCGTAATTTTAAGCATTAGATCCCCCACCTCCAACCTAACCCCCCCAACATTACACCCCCAACCTAACCCCCACCCTTCATTACCCCAACACAGAAGTGACCTACCTACTCTTCCCCCCCCCCCCCCCCCCCATCATCATCTACCACGTATTACAGTACATATTCTTAGTCATATTTTATGCTCTCTTCCAAACCTTCGGGTAAAAACAACGTCAGCTGTCAGAGAGAGCTTGTAGGGTATTAAAACCATGGAGTTCTGTTTGCTGTTGTGTTGTTTCCTTCACCCAAGCGCCGGGAAGAGCGTTGCAGCTTCCTAGGGGATGCCCGCCACTGCTTGAAAACTTAGGTCGCTGTTTTTCTAGCCGAATAGAACGTCCCTTGTTTGCGAAGTATATTTAGCCAAACACGCGTTGTAGTATTCTCACCAAAACGGAAGTCGAGCTCCAGAATCATGAGGTCGGTGTTGACAAAGGACCACCTCCGTCTTTTTGGCTTCCAGGAAACTTTACTGTCTATGTCTACGTAAGAGGTGTTCCAGTGTAGCTGTTCTGGGAGGATGCCTGTGTAGTAAACGTCCTCTATGCGGAAAGGATGAGTCTTGTTGGCCTCGTGGTACAGAGGACCCACCAGCCTCCTGAAGGGGAATAAGGATGATCCGTGATGAACATAAAAACATAAGAAAATAAAGAAGCTACAAGAGGCCCTGAGACCTACACGAGGTAGTTCCTGTGATGGTATTTGAACTGTAGATAAGAACATGTGCTTGGTAGAAATGATATTGAGTAAGGATTGATTGATTTAATGCCAAAAAAGGGGAATGTGCCAGACATCAGAGGTCATATGGCACAGGAGAGGAGATGGAAGCACAATTGGGAGATGGAAATTATAATCTGTGGAGAAGAGACTGAGACAATATAGTAAGAGGAGCAGAGCTGGGCACTAAATACATTGAATGTATTTAAATACAAAATACTAAATACATGGGAGAAATGTATTTAAATACTAAAATTAAATAAATTTTACGAAGAATGTATTTAAATACTAAATACTAAATACATCAATTGTATTTAAATACATTTGTAAATACATTTTAAATACACGCAAATTTTAACATGTCCGAAAAAAATGGATTTCCTTAGGATTTTCTTAGATTTTGCGTTTCCTTAGAAATTTCTTTCTCAGGCCTAAATTTATTTAAAATAAGAAAATTTCCTTGAAAGTGGAAACCCTGGTTCACTGTAACATCGGGATTGCCAGATAGTTGGGCGGGTTTATGGCTAAGTTAACTGATAAAAAAGTATTTACATTTTTGTATTATGAGTATTTAAATACAATGTATTTAAATACTCATAAAAGTATTTAAGTACTGTATTTAAATACATGAAAACCAATGTATTTATAAATACAATTATAAATACACAAATGTATTTAAATACGTATTTAAATACAAATGTATTTAAATACTGCCCAGCTCTGAAGAGGAGTTATAAGAACATAGGAAAATAAGGAAGCTACAAGAGGCTGTGAGGCCTATACATGGTAGTTCCTGTGACTGTAGGTGCAGGGTTGGTCACAGAGGATGTAAGACTTAGTTATGTGGTATGGAACAGAAGGTGCTGTGTTTGTGTGTTGTCTTAGAGTGCAATGACATGTTCCTCTGTTATGGATGGTCATAGCTGGCTAGGATGTTATGACTTAGGATTGAGTACTGGTGATAAGGGGTTATATGTAGCCTACTTGATGTTAAAACAGCATTAAGTATACAAAGCTGCTTGTAGTAGGTGACACATCATAGCCAGGGGTGGGCAGATATTTACTTCCAGTGGCAAAATGTAAAAAAAAAAATTGTAGCCTATAGATAAACCAAACCAAATTGCAAATCGGAGTTTAATTAGATTTTTTCCTTAACTCATTTTGTATTTTATTTTTACCTTTTCAGTATCTTCTTGGATGACAAAATGCATGGTCAGAACAAGACAAGTTAAGAGCACTTAATACTGTACTTAATACTGACACACAACTCAACTGAACTGAACTTAATACTGATGATAAGTGGTAGCAGCAGCAGCACTACAGTACATAAGAAAATAAGGAAGCTACAAGAGGCCGTGAGACCTACACGAGGTAGTTCCTGTTACTTAACACTACATACATCCACCTTTCATCCCCATCCATTAATTTATCTAGCCTCCCTTTAAAGCTCTCTAATGACTCCGCACTAACTACATGTCTACTGAGTCCAGTCCAATCATTTACCACCCTATTTGTGAACCAGTTTTTCCCTATTTCTTATTTAAATCTACGCTTTTCCAGCTTGAATCCGTTACTTCTTGTTCTACCCTGGTTAATAGCCGTAAGAACTTTTCCTACATCTCCTTTATTTAATCCCTTTATCGAACACAGTACCTGGGTAAGATGTAGGCCGGGCCATTGCAGTAGATGGGTACATATCCTACCTGGGTAAGATGTAGGCCGGGCCATTGCAGTAGATGGGTACATATCCTACCTGGGTAAGATGTAGGCCGGGCCATTGCAGTAGATGGGTACATTTCCTACCTGGGTAAGATGTAGGCCGGGCCATTGCAGTAGATGGGTACATATCCTACCTGGGTAAGATGTAGGCCGGGCCATTGCAGTAGATGGGTACATTTCCTACCTGGGTATGATGTAGGCCGGGCCGTTGCAGTAGATGGGTACATATCCTACCTGGGTAAGATGTAGGCCGGGCCATTGCAGTAGATGGGTACATATCCTACCTGGGTAAGATGTAGGCCGGGCCATTGCAGTAGATGGGTACATATCCTACCTGGGTAAGATGTAGGCCGGGCCATTGCAGTAGATGGGTACATTTCCTACCTGGGTATGATGTAGCCCGGGCCGTTGCAGTAGATGGGGTACGTTTCCTTAGGATATTCGTCCCAGGTGACGACCCATCTAGGATTTTGACACTGTTCGCGGCAGAGCAGATGCTGCTTTACGGGCTTGCATATAAAGCAACTCCTGGTCTGGTTGCTTGCCTCATCGTAGTGTTGAAGGTATCTGAGGAACCATATTAAGAACATAAGAGAATAAGACTATAGAAAGAAGATAGAAAAAAAAAAGAAATCGAAGAAAATAAGGAATGGACTCAGTCGTCAGGTGGTCAATGCGGATTCTATAGGGGTCTTTAAAAGGAGTCTGGATAAATTCATGGATGGGGAAGAGAGGTGGATGTAGGTAGTGTTAAGTAACAGGAACTACCACGTGTAGGTCTCATGGCCTCTTGTAGTTTAATTATTTTCTTATATTCTTATGTTCTTATAAGGAAGCTACAAGAGGCTGTGAGACCTACACGTGGTAGTTCCTGTTACTTAACACTACCTACATCCACCTTTCATCGCCATCCATGAAATTGTCTAGCTTCCTTTTAAAACTCCCTAATGACTCCGCACTAACTACCTGACGACTGAGTCCATGCCAATCATTTACCACCCTATTTGTGAGGGACCATAATTACCTTGAGTGACTTCCATGGCTTCTAAATGTTCACTGAGCTACGTATACTCTATGTAAGAAATCTTTATGAGACTTTGATATACTACTCAGTTAAAGCCTAACCAACAGCTCATTCAGAGAGGTCTAATCTATTTACATCTCTATTTACTTTTTCCATATATGAGGATTTTCTAGTTTGTCCTGATTGATTGATTGAAATAAAACAAGTATTGGAATATGCCAGACATAAGCGGTTATATATGTCACTATGAGAACAGCAAAGAAGCGAGGGAGAGAGGGAGGGAGAAAGAGAAGGTGGTACGACGGAGGATGGGGAGAGAAACTGTCTAATTAATTAACCCTTTGTTTTTACCTGCTTAACAAAAACACGTTGACTAGCATATCAGGGTCACTCTTGAGTACCCAGACAGGCGTGGCACAGAAGTTCTCCACCCAATGCAGCCCTGAAACTATCTTGAGGGTTAGGTTATCATAGGAATCAAGGAAGGAAAACTGTATTATATCGCGGTACAAGTGACTCTCCTCTTGTACGTCAGCCATCACATTTGGATCTTTGGAACGCGCGAGCAGAAAGACAGTCTTGAATCCTGTGACATGTGTCCATAACTCATTCCCCCATAGCCTTCTGATGAGCGTTCTGTTCTGGCGGTCTTGCGGGGCAGTAGGTACGAGGTTAATAATGTATAGGTTGGGGATAGCAGAGCATAAGTCAGGTTCATTAATAAGGTACTGGTAGGGAAGATCGTCTGAGGGCATTGCGTGTTGTGCTTGCGTTGCGGCGAGGTGCCCTGTGGCGTCTGCATATGCTTTCCTTCCTGCGGTACGTATAGACTTATCCTTAGTTAATGTATGCTTCTCTACAACATCTTTATAGTCTATAGTAGGATTCTGTCCGGGTAAATGTGGTTCTTGTCCTGTTTCGGCGAATTTATGGTCGATTTTGATGTGGCGTTGGGTAAGGTTTTGGCGGTTATTTTCGCGTCTGCTTATCCCATGGAAAAATGTGACCTCGAGTATTAGTAAGGTCACTGTGATGGTTGCGAGGATGACCAGGCGTGGCAGTGTCCTCGGGTAGTGGTACAGATGCCCGCACACTGTAAGATAACCAGACAGGTGTTAAGCTTGGGAACGGAGACGAAGCAGCTGATAGTGTTGCCATATTGGATGAAGATTTTATTAGATTTTTATTATTGTTGATTTTATTCGATTTTTTTTTACAATGGGGAAAATCGGCATATTATCTTATACAACCTTTTACGTTAATGTTAAAACTATTCATTTTGTTATAGTGAAATGACACTCATGATATTCAAAGTTAACAATTACAAATATTTTCAAATTGGTGAAACTTTAAAGGGTCAGTGTTTTACAAGTCACTTTCACACCATACATTTTGTTGTCAGCATCGTTGTTCAGTATTATTTAGGAGTTTGTATGCACGTATCTGTACTGGAGTCTGGCACATAAGTTAGGAATCACTTAGAATACCACTAATAGTCATAATTTTAAATGGAGATAAGTATTTTAAGTATTATAAAACGTATTTTCAAGTAAGAAGCCTAGATTTAATAGTTTTTTTCCATAGTCGACGAATAGCAGCTTTAAATACACTTGTAGCTGTAAAAATCCCTTTATCTTCACTAAATTAAACACTTGATTTCAGTATAATTCAATAGGGAGCTTTAAAAGGAGGGTAGACAATTTCATGGATAGGGATGAAAGGTGGATGTAGGTAGTGTTAAGTAACAGGAACTACCACGGTTAAGTAACATTGGTCTCACTGCCTCTTGGAGCTTCCTTATTTTCTCATGTTCTTATAATTTTAGTCCAATTCACTCGAGGCACTTTACATATACTTCAGTTATCCCTGTTTATTAAGATCAAGGAAGGAGAGGAGTGGGAAGAGGAGAAAAGACGTGTGCCGGATTTACTGCCTTAATTGTGGCTGTAAATATCACTTTATCTACCCATTAAACTTGATTTGAGTATATAGTTAGTACAGTTCACTTAAGGCACTACACACATCACTTAAGGCACTACACACATCACTTAAGACACTACACACATCACTTAAGACACTACACACATATGCATTTATAAGTGCAAAGAAGGAGAGGTGTGGGAAGAAGGTGATAAGAAGTGTTCACCGGATTTAAGGACTGTATCGAGTGCGAGCGTTGCGTCATTCACCCACTGGTCGTAACACCTGTGGAATTATGGGCCCAACACCTGTGGAATTATGGGCCCAACACCTGTGGAATTATGGGCCCAACACCTGTGGAATTATGGGCCCAACACCTGTGGAATTATGGGCCCAGTTTTTTTGTTAATATAGGTGAATGGTTAACAGCTGCTGAGTCTTGTAGGTGACAAAGTAAGTACTGATTAAGGATGTTGTATAACTGTGATTATACAACGATTCATCTTTTAGCTTGTAAAATTTGTCCATCATTATGCGTGTTTATGAATCTAGTTGGAAGATATAGAAGTAATTGCGTTTAAATATGTGCTATTAATATTTCAATAGTATTTTTAGATGCATACATTTGTGTTATTATTAATTTTTGTTCTATTTTTTTTTTTCTTGGTATGAAAATATGAAGATTTTTTTTTTTGGTAAGTGTGTGTAATAGGACAAAAATGTAGCCTATTATTTTTAAATGCGTATATGTGTGTGTAATATTTTATTTTGTATTTGTGTCTTTATAGATACATATAGATACATATTTTAGATGCATATATGTGTTATTTTTTTCAATTGATTATTTTTCCCCTTAGATCGTGTTATCCGCACTTACCATGGCGAGGAGAGAACACACGGAGAGGCTGACGACTTTGTGGAGACGTTACCGTGAGTACAAAATAAGCCTGTTTGATAGCAGTACATTTTGTGTGTGTGTGTGGTGTGTGTGTGTGTGTGTGTGTGTGTGTGTGTGTGTGTGTGTGTGTGTGTGTTGTGTGTGTGTGTGTGTGTGTGTGTGTGTGTGTGTGTGTGTGTGTGTGTGTGTGTGTGTGTGTGTGTGTGTGTGTGTGTTTGTGTGTGTGTGTGTGTGTATGTGTGTGTGTGTGTGTGTGTGTGTGTGTGTGTGTGTGTGTGTTTGTGTGTGTGTGTGTGTGTGTGTGTGTGTGTGTGTGTGTGTGTGTGTGTGTGTGTGTGGTGTGTGTGTGGTGTGTTATTCATCCATAGTCTTGATAATGTACTGGACTCGTGATCTCCAGCTATTATTCTCCAGAAAAGAGCTTAGAATTCACAGTGACTGATTAATGGGTAGGGTTGGCCACACACACACACACACACACACACACACACACACACACACACACACACACACACACACACACACACACACACACACACACACACACACACACACACACACATACACCACACACACACACACACACACACACACACACACACACACACACACACACACACACACACACACACTATTTCCATGCTCGTCAGCGATGAAAAAACACTTATATTGAGCGAGCGTCGAACCCATAGTTTTACAGAGTGGTATTTCAGGACGTTACTTAATTTTGAGTTGATAGGAATTGAGTGGAAAGAAAAAAAAAGTACGGGAATTAAATTTTGAGGTTATAAAGAACAGATATGGATAGAAAAAAATACTTCTTGATAAAATTAATACGGGAAGAAAAAACTCAGATGCAGAAAAGTTTAAAAAGAGAATAAGAAAAACTAACGAATTAAAGATTGCGCTCTTACTACTAAAAAAAAAAAAAAGAATGCTACTTTAGTATGCGGTCTACCGGCTGCTTCTACTTTAGTATGCGGTCTACCGGCTGCTTCTACTTTAGTATGCGGTCTACCGGCTGCTTCTACTTTAGTATGCGGTCTATCGTTCTGTTTCTACTTTAGTATGCGGTCTACCGGCTGCTTCTACTTTAGTATGCGGTCTACCGGCTGCTTCTACTTTAGTATGCGGTCTACCGGCTGCTTCTACTTTAGTATGAGGACTACCGCGCTACCACGCTAAGCTGTGTGTTTAATGGATTATTTCCATCGGATAATAAGATTTTATTTTATTTATTAATCAATTTATTAATGAACAATAACATCACATTGGTAATTCTAATACAATAGTATATCATGCATAAACAATTAGCGGTATACATTACGAATATCGTTCAAAAATGCTATAAACAAATCAGGTTCATCTTTTCTGAGCACTTTCCAGCAAAAATGATTAAGGTGTGACCGAAACAGTTCCTTGCTAACACCTCTCATGTTCTTTATAATACGTGTTTTGGCATCCAACCACGATCGTTCTATGCCTTGAGTGTTTGCTCCTGTTACTGGATCCACGTAATGTTCTTGGTGATTCACTGTACTTTGGCGATAACCCAGATTATTTTAGTTTCCATATGCAGGCCATTCATCAGAGTGAATCACTGCACCGGCTTCACATTCCCGCTGAATGATGGGAATCAGAGTATTTCTGTCACGCCGTGCCACATGAAAATAACGGCAATCAGAGCCTTGCTTGAGGCCAAGTACCCAAGGCCCATCGATTTGGCGTCCATGGTTGACCTGACCTGTGTTAGCTACCTGACCTATGACCTGTGGAACAGTAGGGGTAGGGGACCTTGTGGACCAGTGTAGGGGTAGATCACACCCCACACCACTGTAGACTGCGGTGCTGCGGTAGAACGCATACTAAAGTAGTACCAAAAAAAGTAACATTTATCGATTGCGTGAAGATTTATATGCAAAATTACCTTCGTTTAGTTGTTAACCTTGCTTTTTAACCCCTTAACACCCAGATCTTTCCTTTGTTATAAAAAAGTTGTATGTTGTTAGCCATAAAATTACGAAAAGTAACTGAAAATACCAAATTAGTTAGTCGACAAGAATATACTAACTTGCATAACTATTACTATTAAATTACAACTATTATCACAAGTTTAACAAGTATTATAACTTCCATACAGGATATTTTCATGTACTTAACATCAAAAGAAACAGTATATTTTTAGGAACATTATAAACATATAATTATATATATATATATATATATATATATATATATATATATATATATATATATATATATATATATATACATATATATAATATATATATATATATATATATATATATATATATATATATATATATATATATATATATATATATATGTAATATATATTTAATTATACGTATATCTTTCCTGCCATGTTCCACCGTGAGAACCAGTGACAGCTTGTACTCTCTTAGCTCGAGCCAAGTAGGTCACAGGACAAATGTATAGCTATCAGCATTTAAGTTAGGTTCAACGACACTTGTGACAGAGGAGAGAAGTGAACGGAAGACGGGAGAAGACAGGAGAAGGCCTCGGGACACACTACCTACAACACGCCCCGCTACACGAGCTCTGTGTCACTCCCTGGTTGTGTTCAAGACATTCATTGTACTGGTTGTAATATATCTACGCTCCTTATTGGACTTATAAATAAAATGAGTACAAACCTGGCCGTACCATTTTAACTCAGCCCAAATAAGTCTCCACAATATAACGACTTATAGTAGTACACGATATCATTAAAGTAATCCAATTTCACTAAAAGGTTATCAGGGTATAATAAAATGATGAGCAGACATTTTTACCTCCATAATAATATGTGATCATGATAGATATTCCAGCCTTCCTTGCTCCATCTTTACTATCATTTACTGTCATTGCAAGACTCAACACTCCCGACCGGTCAGTCTTCATCGCAGCAGCAAGACACCAAAACCGCGACGAACGTTTCAAAAATTTGATTTATATTCTTCCACGAAACTTTATCTATTTTGTTATTTGTTTGAAGCGAACAAGTAATCAAGAATGACCCTGAAAAATTTATTTGACAGGATTATTACAATGACTGGCACAGTGGCACCACACGCATGTTGGCACTGAGAAATACAAACAAAACTTGCAAATTCTGCCTTAGTCTAAATTTCCCGAAAAACTGAACCTCACGTATAATTTTTTTGACCACTGATTGCACCACCTGCATGGGATCGCTTCATTCTCGTCTATTATAATACATTTTTTCTATCTCTGCATTATTGCATCTAATTATAAAACTACAGTAGGCAGTATTCACCCCATTTATACATTTATTTATCTATCTATCTATCTTCGATTCTTTCTATTTATCTTTATATCTCTCTATCTATGTATGTATGGTAAATATTCCGCAGGAGTTGGCGGCGCCAACCACCCGGGCAATCGCGCACAATCAAATTCGGTGAATTTCCAGATGAACACCGAACTTCCTTTGGTGGATTATAAGGCCTACTATCTTTTCTGGTAAGTTTTGATGTGTTTTGAATTAATCTGCTAACCGTTTCTGTCGCAATCACTTTTTTGTGTGTGTGATTTGCAACAAAAATGACAAAAAAGAACAAATTGAAACTAACCGAACCTATACCTAAACTAACCTTTACTGAACATAATCTATACCTAACCTAACTTAAATTATACCTAACCTAACCTAAACTTTACCTAAAAAAAAAAAAATTGCGATAGAAACGGTTAGCAGATTAATTCATATCAAAACTCACCAGAAAAGAAAAGTTTCCTCCACCAAAGTGAATTCGGTGTTCATCTGGAATAATAGCTCAAATTCATGTTTTTAACCTAAATAACTCTACAAAAACTAACCCACACCTACCCTAAGCCTAACATAACCTAAACCAAACTCAGAACCTAAATCTAACCTATCCAAGCCTAAACGCAACGTAACCTAGCAACTATTATATAAAAATAAGTGTTATATTTTTGGTTTAAGCAAGTGAATAACTACTGCACATTATACTGAGCCGAAGATAATAGAGAAAAAGTAAGCTCAGTGTCACACGGTGGTGGTGTCGGGCCACCTCTTGTGACAACGCTTTGCTGCGGCTGGAATGCATACTAAGACTCCTGAAGGAGACTTCTGTAGATGACAATGGCTCTCGAGCTGTATCCGCTCGAGGTATACTTGCGCAGATAGACGCAGAATTGGTTTACTTATTGCATTTTTTTTCGGAAATTCTAGGAAAAAGTTCATAAAGTATCACAGCAGCTACAGGACAAACCAGCAGACCTAGGAAAAGCAGTCAAGCTCATTAAATCACTCTGCGAATATTTAGCTGATATGCGAAAATCCGACTTGATCGAGCATTACTCTGAGATGGTTAGTGAACTCTGTAAGAAATGCTGAATTTCACCATTAATGACGAGAAATCGGAGAAGGAAACCTCGACAACTTGATGAATTCATCTTGCTGGAAACAAGCAGTCAAAGATCTGACTCAAGTCGCGTGCAGCA
>JACEEZ010014559.1:0-7500 GCA_016584305.1 Chionoecetes opilio | reverse complement strand
GGTTTATGCATCACAGGTTAAACAGGTGACCTTTCCACGCGGCTAACCTGGGCAAGATCGCAATCATCCGTAACCCTCTCCCCACAGGTGAAACGGGCGTCGTGGATGGGCGGATGGGCGTTCACTTTGCGGGCCAGGTGGGCGGTGATGTACACGTCCTCGACAGGTATGGGACGCGTTACCAGCGATGCCTCGTACAGTTCTTTGATCAAGTCTCCCGATATGACGTAACCTGCAGCGAGTCAGGGAAAGTTAGGTCAGGTTATTATCATTGTTTTTACTACTAGAAAGTAACCGATGTTGCCCGGAGTAACCTGCCATGCCTCTCATTTAATTCTCTCTCTCTCTCTCTCTCTCTCTCTCTCTCTCTCTCTCTCTCTCTCTCTCTCTCTTCTCTCTCTCTCTCTCTCTCTCTCTCTCTCTCTCTTTCTCTCTCTCTCTCTCTCTCTCTCTCTCTCTCTCTCTCTCTCTCTCTCTCTCTCTCTCTTCTCTCTCTCTCTCTCTCTCTCTCTCTCTATCTCTCTCTCTCTCTCTCTCTCTCTCTCTCTCTCTCTGCTCTTTTCTCTCCTCTCTCTCTTCTCTCTCTCTCTACTCTCTCTCTCTCTCTCTGCTCTCTCTCTCTCTCTCTCTCTCTCTCTCTCTCTCTCTCTCTCTCTCTCTCAAAAGTAACATCTGAACCCCTCACATTATAATGTTAATGATGATTATTATAATTACGATCATCATCATCATCATAATCATTATCATCATCTGCAATGTAATACTTAATTCAAATGCCTCTGTACTTTGCGTTCATATATTTAATTTATTTTTACAGGAAGTACCACGTCTAGGTCTCGCGGCCTCTTGTAGCTTCTATATTTTCTTTTGTTCTTATTTAGGGTTATTACCGTTGGCTATATAAGGCTGCATAGGCCAAAATTTTGTCTAACATTGTAGTTATCAGAAAACTTACTCCAGATTCGTGTTCAGCATGAATGAAAGCCTCTGTGGACCAATGATAGCCTCTGTGGACCAACTTTCATATGACAGGTTTTTATTTTTTATTTTCAGCTGACCACGCGAGTACCCAATGACCCATGAATTCTAGAACATAAAATCAATACAATCAATACGATCATAAAATAAGTATATCCTTTGTGTGTTGTGGAAATGTTGTGTGATGTCGTGGCTGTAGTTGTGTGTGATAGCTTGTGGTGTGTGTTGTGTGTTTTTGGGTTGTTTATTATTTTGTATTGTACAGGGCCTGCGTACGCTCAATGCCCAACGTCTACATCATACATCATATCCTTTGTGGGGGTGGTGTGTGTGGTTGTGTGGGTTGTGTGTGTGTGTGTTGTGGTTTACTTGTTTGTCATTATGTTACTTATCATTCATCCTTAGTGCTTAGTGTTGGCCGAAGCCACCACCCCGGGAGGCGGGTCACAAACCCGGGCTAACACCTGGTACCCATTCACTGCTGGGTGGACAGGGGCTCGGGTTTTAAGAAGACCGCCCGTCTGTCTTCGCTCCGCCCGGGGCTTGAACCCGGGAGCATATTCCCCAACTCTATGAGAGTATTGGTGGTTTTCTCGATGAAACCTTTGGTCCAAACTAACCAAGGACTTTTGCATCGAAAACACCTATTGTGATTCCCACACACAAGTGACTATACTGCTACTACGTAAACCTACCCTAACCTACGACCGTAACAACGACCTAACCTGACGTAACCTAATACCTAACTGACGTGTTCAAGAGTAAACGCGACATACTGTTCCAGAAAACGGGAATATGCAACCCGGGACTTCTCGGTTGTGATCCGGGCGTGCTAACCTCTACACTATACGGAGTACCCTGTGTGTGTGTGTGTGTGTGTGTGTGTGTGTGTGTGTGTGTGTGTTGTGTGTGTGGAACACCCCTACCTGCCCCGGCAACGAAGGGTGGGTGTGCGGGCGGCATGGGCATCCCGGGCACGGCGTTCACAGGGCGGAACGCTTTTTTCTGCTTGATGCAACCTGAAGGAACAACAAACATTATACCAACAACCATACACACTAACAAACATTATACCAACAACCATACACACTAACAAACATCTTCCAACCAACATTATATCTACAACAACATCCAGTAATCAGATTCATCAACAAATATTATGGCAACACCACATCCAGCAACACACATTGAATCAAACTTTATACCAACAAACATTCATTCACAAACATAGTGCGACAAAAAAAAAACTATCAGAAAAATATCTTAAAATAGACATCAACTCAGTACCGATTATATTGTTCTCATGGAAATTACAAAAACAAATTTATAAAAAGAACAAGTCGCTTTCCTGGTGTAAACTTTTCAAAATCAAGAGCTTTAAATTGTGTTTTTATGTAATATCTATCAGAAAGACCACATAACTCTCACTCACTCACTCACTCTCCTCACTCACTCACTCACAGTGCCATATGACCTCTGATATCTGGCACATTCACCTTTTTAGGCATTAAATCAATCAATCAATCACTCACTCACTCACTCACTCACTCACTCACTCACTCACTCACTCACTCACTCACTCACTCACTCACTCACTCACTCACTCACTCACTCACTCACTCACTCACTCACTCACTCACTCACTCACTCACTCACTCACTCACTCACTCACTCACTCACACTCACTCATTCACTCACTCACATAGTTACTCACTCACTCACTCACTCACTCACTCACTCACTCACTCACTCACTCACTCACTCACTCACACTCACACTCACTCACACATCACTCTCACTCACTCACTCACTCACTCACATACTCACTCACATACTCACTCACATACTCACTCACTCACTCACTCACCTGTAATCCACCGTGTCTTGGCGGATTCCTGTAAGTAGGTCAACAAAACAGGAACATTGACGAAAATATCATCATCAGTCTTGAGAAAATACTGAGCTTGCGGGCAATAGATCGAAGTCCATTTGAGTCCCATCACACTCTTCAAGGTCAAGTTCATGTAGGAGTCCACAAAGTCCTCCTGTAGGATGTCCCCGTAGGTCCTGGACTCCTCAACTACCTGTAGAAGAAGGAAAAGTAATTAGAAGGTAGAAGTTAGAAGGTACAAGAAAGAAGAAGGTGTAAAAGAAGTAAAGGAAGGAAAGGAATTTGAAGGAAAGATAAAAAAAGGGAGATGTAGATAGGAGTAGGACATTTTTTTGAGAGTAGTTAAAGGGATCGAAAGATATGATGATGAAAAAATAATTGATGAAGAGGCAAGAAATTTCGATGTTTAGAGAATTTAGAATTGTATACAGTGGGAAGATGATAATAAAAGGTATATACTCGTATAAGAAAAATAAATAGTAAAATGGATGTGAGAGAAAGGGAGACTGAGAAGAAAAGAGAGAGAGGAGGAGGATATGACAAGGTAGGGGAGATTAAGAGAGAGAGAGAGAGAGAGAGAGAGAGAGAGAGAGAGAGAGAGAGAGAGAGAGAGAGAGAGAGAGAGAGAGAGAGAGAGAGAGAGAGAGAGAGAGAGAGAGAGAGAGAGAGAGAGAGAGAGAGAGAGAGAGAGAGAGAGAGAGAGAGAGAGAGAGAGAGAGAGAGAGAGAGAGAGAGAGACAGACTACAGCTATTGTTTCTACGTCATCCTTCTTACTATGCAGTAATTTACATTTGAAGGAGGAAGAAAGAAATCATGTTACCTATTGTTTCCTCTGTTCTCTCTCTTTCTCTCTCCTATATAACCCCTCATTATCTCCTCGTCCTCCTCCCTTAACACCCTCTTATATAGGGCCATATGCAAGAAATTTTCTCGACCCGTTGCACCGCGCAGTGACAAGCAAGAATCATTTGAAAGCACTCCACTGGTTGCGTTGACCTTGCATCACGCTCTGCCCTTATTCCATCATATTTCTTCCCAGACCATTACAGGTGAGTTTTCAACATAACCGAGAGCATACATACCTTGTGAATGCACATGTGCATAGACCACTGTATACCTGGACTGCACACGCGACAATGTTTTGAATTGCGGGGCTGCATAGGGGCCTGCGGGGCGCCCGACAAAGAGATATCGTGGTCTATGGACTATCATATAGACTGGTTTATCGGTATATATGATATACTGTAATCTTCGTAAATGTTTGTTCTATAATATTATCAAATTAAAAACAGTAAAACACGCTAAAGAAATGCCATTACGAGACTATGAAGAAATATGCATGAACTTAGCACACATTCACTTAACTCTTCGCCATTTAAAACTTTGCGAGTCAACTTTTATCATGAAGGGTATCAATAGAAGCGCAATTTTATTAGCTTTCCATTGCTATATTTCGTTATCTGATAAATTAATTAGAACCATGCATAAATTTGCGTTAAATAAATAAATAAAATCATCAATCGGGTAATTTTCCCGATTGATGATGTTATTTATTTACTTATATATTTCTTTTTCTGATAAATGAATTAGTACCATGTATAAATTAGCGTTGACTAAATAAATAATCTCATCAATCGGGAAAATTACCCGATTGATTATTTTATTTATTTATTTAAGGCTATTTATGCATGATTCTAATTCATTTATCAGATAACAAAATATAGCAATGGAAAGCTAATAAAATTGCGCTTCTATTGATACCCTTCATGATAAAAGTTGACTCGCAAAGTTTTAAATGGCGAAGAGTTGAAGTTCGTGCATATTTCTTCAGTCTCGTAATGGCATTTCTTTAGCGTGTTTTACTGTTTTTTATTTGATAATATTATAGAACAAACATTTACGAAGATTACAGTATATCATATATACTGATAAACCAGTCTATATGATAGTCCATAGACCACTATATCTCTTTGTTGGGCGCCCCACAGGCCACAGGCCCCTTCCCTCCAGATCTCTTCACTTCCCCTTATTTTCCCCTCAGATCCCTTCACTTCCCCTTATTTTCCCCTCAGATCCCTTCACTTCCCCTCATTTTCCCCACAGATCCCTTCACTTCCCGTCAAGTTTCCCCTCACCTGTTTCTGAAGGTTGGCATCGTACGAGTTAGCGAGTAGGAACACCATCTTGGCGTTGGAGGCGGCCAGGGCAGCGGCGCCGCCCCATGTGTCCCTGATGGCTCGGCGACGCAGAAAGTTTGGCACCGAGGAGCTCACCACCACGAGTAACCACAGCTGTAGATACACCACCACACCTGTGATTAATGCCAGGGTGTGTGTGTGTGTGTGTGTGTGTGTGTGTGTTGTGTGTGTGTGTGTGTGTGTGTGTGTGTGTGTGTGTGTGTGTGTGTGTGTGTGTGTGTGTGTGTGTGTGTGAGAGAGAGAAATTAGAAGAAAAGGGATATAGGTAAAGTAAAAAATTTGATTAATATGGGGATTTCGTGTTTTTTTGGGTGGTTTGTTTTAAGGTTTTCGTGTTTTTTTTCTTGTTTTAATGTTTGTTTTTGCTTTCTATTTAAAGGTGCACGCTACGTTACACCTGAGAAAGCCGTCTTTGTCTTCACTGTAATGACAACTCTTTCACCTGTCACGCCCCTCTACACACACACACACAACACACACACACACACACACACACACACACACACACACACACACCCACACACACACACACAACCACACACACACACACCACACACACACACACACACCACACACACACACACACACACACACACACACACACACACACACACGCCTACACACCTTCTGATCATTGGTACACAGATTTGCTTTATTAATCATCATATGGTAGTCGTGAGGATTAGCTGGCAGTTCCTTATTCCTTCCTCTCTTCTTGACGCTCTTATTGGGGTCCTCCTTCGCCTTGGCCCCCTCCGCCGCCTCGGGAACCCAGGACTGAGGCTGCGCTACGCCCTCGGATTCCTCGTGGGGCTCTCTGCCTGATACGTAAAGCAGGAGGCCCAGTGAAACCAGGAACAAGTAGGCAAGCAGGGCGGGAAGACGTGGTTTGCGAGGCATTTTGAGAACTCCCCGCCACCTGTTGTTCACACCGCTTCTGTAGGAGTAGATGAAGGAGGTTAGAGGAGGAATACATAGGAATACATAGGAATAACAGACACCAGGAGACCTATTGGCCCATAACTAGGGTATCTGCTTAACTACATACTACTAACTATCACTACATGTAAGAGGACAGTTGGAAAAGGATACCATGTCCCTAAAGAAGATAGGAACATGGAAGTTTCGTAGTGAAGAATGATAGGATATGAAATATGCTAATTACAACTACCACTAACACTAATCGATCCGGGGGACTATATTATGAATTCGCAGGGCAATATCAATACCGATTTACTTTAGCAGAAGGAGGTTAGAGGAGGAGGAGAGGAGGAGGAGGAGGAGGAGGAGGAGGAGGAGGAGGAGGAGGAGGATGGGGTAGGGATGTAATTAAGATAGGTAAGAGGCGTTTATATACCTGTGAATGGGATGGAAGGGTGGGTGATAATGAAAAGTAGGTAATAAGTTAGATTTTAGAGGCCTTTGTTTTGCCTCCTCCTCCTCCTCCTCCTCCTCCTCCTCCTCCTCCCCTCCTCCTCAAAGAAGAGCAACCAAACAAATTCCATCTCTGCGAAATTCATCTTATGAAGAGAGACTGCGGGAATTTAATATGTTTTCCTTAAAGGATCGTAGAATCCGTGGGGACTTGATAGAAACCTTTAAGATCCTAAAAGGTTTTGATGTCATTAATCAAGAGAACCTATTCGAGCTTTCAACTCAAGTGACAACAAGAAATAATGGTTTAAAACTAAACGGTCAATGTTGCATCACCGATCTCCGTAAAAATTATTTCAGTGTTAGAGTCGTTGATCGATGGAACAAGTCACCAGCAAATGTTGTCGGAGCCAACACAATAACTACATTCAAAAACAGACTTGACGCGCACTGTAAAGTAAATGGGTATTGATAGTGCGAATTCGTATCTAGTCCCCCGTATCGATTAGTTGTAGTGGTAGTGGTAGTTGTAGTTAGTATTTTTCATATCCTATCATTCTGCACTATGAAACTTCCATGTTCCTATCCTCTTTAGGGACATGGTATCATTTTCCAACTGTTTTCTTCCAAGTAGTTGATAGTTAGTAGTATGTAGAAAAAGCTTTCTCGCAAAATATTAAATGGCGAAGAGTTTAAGTTAATGCATATCTCTTGAAAGTCTCATAATGGCATTTCTTTAGTGTGTTTTACGGTTTTTCATTGGATAATATTATAGAACAAACATTTGCAAAGATAACAGTATATATTTTATACTAATAAACATATATTAGGTAGGAAATTACCCGATTTCATGATTTTTAATATTTAGTTACGCTAATTTATGTCATGCTGCTAATTCATTTATGACTAAACAAAATATTCAATGGAAAGACTAATTAAATTCCGCTTCTATTGATATTCTCCATGTACAACGTTTTTAAGCAAAATATTAAATGGCGAAGAGTTTAATTCATGCATATTTCTTGAAAGTTTCATATGGCATTTCTTTGTGTGATTTT
>JACEEZ010014558.1:0-27500 GCA_016584305.1 Chionoecetes opilio | reverse complement strand
TCTGTTACAATGGTCTCAGGAAGGCCAAAATTGGCAAAACTTTGTCTGCACTTCTCAATAGTCCATATGCTGAAGGGGACGATGCTTTATGAACATCCAGCCCTTACTGTGTGCATCAGTGATGACAGCCACATCTGACCCTCAAAGGGGCCACATAACCAAATGCAGACGACACCAGGGTTTCTGAGGCCAACTCCAGGGATGCAGCTCTGAAAGGGGAACCAAAGGCTTTGCTCCTGACACACATGACACTGCTTAGCTGTGTTTTTCTATCTCCCGATCAACTCCAGGCCACCAAAAATATGCTCTACAGCGACTTTTCGTACGGGATGCCCCAAAATGCCCTTCATGTAACTCAGTCAATATGGCATCCCGACCCTGAGGAGGTATTACTATTCTACTCCCCCACATGAGACAACCCTCATGAATGCTTAACTCATCCAACTGCTTTTATAAGATCCAACTTCAGCAGATGAGGAAGATGAATTTGCGGGCCAACCTTCATGAACGAACGGAGAACAGCCGACACTACAGGATCACGTCTCGTCCACTCCTGAACCTGGGCAAGCGACACAGGACCAATTCCTAAAACCATCAGTTTAGAGTCTCAGCGGGTGTAGGACATTTCTGGGGGCGTGTCACTGAGGGGTCGACTACTAAAGCATCACGTGGACATGTTGCTTGCCAGGAGAATATACAAGACGAAACTTATAGGCGGATAATAGCAAAGCCCATCTAACTACCCGAGGAGATGCCAGTACAGGAAGGTTTCTCTTCCCGAACATTCCGCAGCGGGCTTATGGTCAGTTTCAATTGTGAAGGTCTTCCGTGCAAGTAGTAGTGGAAACTTCTTGACTCCACAATATACTAAGGGCTTCCCTACAGTCTGCGCGTATCTTCTCTCCGTTTCATTAATTTACCTAGAGTAGAATGCCATGGTCTTTCCACTCCGTCAGGGTTAGTCTGGGACCAGCACACAGCAACTCCATAAGGACTGGCATCACAAGCAAGGGATTTCCCCCAAAAGTTACATCAAAATGGCTAGGCAGGGAGGACTAGCTATAAATTTCCTCGCCTTAATGAATGCTCTTCTTGTTCCTTTCCCCACATCCACTGCTGTCCTTGTCGAAGCAGCATGTACAAAGGTGTTAGACAGTTGCAATATCCTTGAGGAACTTTCATAATAATTTAGCATCCCAAGCCACGCCTTTAGAGACTTCACATCCGTAGGAAAAGGGGCCTGGCTATAGCTCTTGTTTTCCCCTGTGTGGGATCTATTCCACGGCCATTTATCACATGTCCTAGATAAGTACCTTGCTTAATCTCAGTTGGCATTTTTCCCGATTCAAGCGTAGTCCCGCTTGCCACATTCTTCGTAGTATTTCCTCCAACAAGGCATCGTGCCCCTTTCCGATCCTTTCCACCGACGACGACATCATCCAGAAACACCGCCACATGAGGAAGCTCAGAAAGAAGATTAGACAATATTTTTTTGAAAAATACCCACTGCTGAATGGATCCCAAAAGCAGGTCTTGTAACATCTTCAATCCCTAGGGGTGTTGACCACCACATACTTCTGTAAATTTTCATCTAGCTCTATTTGATTGTAGGCGTGACTCACGCCAACTTGCTAAATACTTGACAACCAGACAAGGAAGAAAACAGTTCCCCCACCCTGGGTAATGGATACTGCTCCAGTGCTGCGGCCTGTTCACTGTCAGCTTAAAATCACCACACAGTCTGACATTACCAGAAGCTGGTTACGACACAGGGGTGCCGCCATTACTGTAGCTAACAGTTTAAATTTACTCCTGAGACTAATCTTATAAGTTCCTTATCCACTTTATCTTGCAAAGAAAGAGGAAACAGGCCGAGTTTTTAAAAAAACGTGGCGTAACTGTTTTGTCATGAGGAGGCTGGCCCTTACCACCCTTATAACAACCTAACTCTTCCTTAACACGTCCCCCGTATACCTTTTCAGCAAAAAGGACAACGCACTGTTCTTCACCCAACAACTTGGACCACTGAAACTTTACGAGTCTCATCCTTCCGGCCGATCAACCTGGACCTGGGCCCCTTGAACTATTAAAATAGGCAACTTCTTTGTGACCCCACTCCATTCCAACAGCAACATCCACGTCTGCAACACCTAAAACGTTAATTTTCTCACCAGTGTACGTCTTGAAGCTGCGCTCTGAAGCCCGTAGTGGTACAGCGTCTCCAACCAATTTACGGAACACCGTTTCCCCCTAACTAAAGCAGATGCTCCGGTGTCAAGCCCCATCTGCGTCCATTGTCCATTAAGCTGCACTTCTAACATGACAGGTGGCCTCATACTGGGTTCCCCGCGGACGAGATGAATCCATAGGGATACATTTTATATACATCGTTGTTCGTCCGCTGGCTCGGATGGGGCACGGTGAGGTGTAAAATCATTCAACTCCTGGTGAAGCAGCTTCAGGGCCCACGATGAACACAGAGCCAGTTTGTGTGCAGCCCTGGTGTGCCCCACCTTCCTCCCACTCAAGCAAATCTTTTTTCCTAAAGGGCAATTACGGCAGTTATGCCTCGTACTTAAACAACGGGAGCCCTTGATGAACCCTTCTGGAAACGAACCTTCATCCTGAATCGCTTCCCAGCACTTCGTGATACAGGGTCGGTGGTTCCTCCATTCGACACACTTCAGACTGAAGCTCCGGGTTTCGGCTGGAGAGAGTGCTTCAGCTCTGGGGCATTTGTCTCAGCTGTTTCCATGGCCACTGAAATTTCAATGCCTTATCCAGTGACAAATGCCTCAGCCAATAACATGCTTTGAATTGCCCCACTATAAAGGGCCACACCCAGACGATCTCTTATCTTTTCTTGCAACATCCCTCCAAACTGACACACAGCCGAATTTTCCGCACCGAGCCACAATCTTGAACAGATCGTTACCAGTCTTCCTACACGAATTGAATCTGAAGCGCACCACGACAACAAAAGGCTTTGGCGCGTAGTGACACTGCCCAAAAGCTCCACCCAACTCTGGGGTGGCCAATTCTTTGGCTTCCCGGCCGCAGAGGGAACAAAGGGCTGTACGTTGCTCCCCCACCGAGACAGGAAACACTGCTCTCTTCACGCATTTGCTGGACCTTGTTGGCGAGGGAAATACTGCTCCAGTCTTCACACCATCTCCCACGCCGACTTGTCCGGGCCGTCGAACTCCCCAAAGTGCCAACAACGGCTGGCTCGTAGATTATCCTCGTGCCACTGTGGGAACTCAGGTTCAAGGGAAGGACACAACAGGGAAGGGCCCTGGTATATTGAGGCCGTGTACAAATGCTAGCGGTGGGCTGAAAATGTCCTCTAAGCTCATTCCCTAACCGTAAATTCGATAATCACGAACGTATTGAACAATGCTGAACCCTAAAAGGTTTATATCAGTATCTACCTAAGAATACCAACTAAGAACTTCCCGCCGCCCTGGAGGGCAGGTATACACGATGTCAATGAGCTACACTCCACCAAGCCTAGTTTTATGATGCTAAGTGTCTTTGGCGTACGTTGCACGCGCAAAAAAACAACCCAAGAATGAAAGATGTCTTTGTCACCCTGAAATGTCAAGATGTATCTACTAAGAAAACCAACTAATATATATATATATTTTATATATATTTTAATATATATAAAATATATAATAATATATATATATATATTTTATATATATATATATATATATATTAATATTATATATATATTATAATATATATATATATAATATATATATATATATATATTTTTATATATAATATATATATTTTTATAGTATATATATATATTAATATATATATATATATATATAATATATATATATATATTTTATTTTATTATATATATATAATATATATATATATATATATATATATATATTAATATATAATATATTATATATAATATAATATATAATTTTATATATATATATATTATATATTATATTATTATATATATATAATGATATTATTATATATTATATAATGTGAGAGATGGCTATGAGTTGTGTTGGTCCCACGGCTCGGTACAGAACATTACATTCTTTCCTTCTGAATTTTGCGGAGGTCCAGAAGTTGAGACTTTTCAGGTTGGGTACAGAGACCAGAGTCGCACTGAAAGGTATAGTACTAAGCGGGGGTAGCTAAGGAGATCGACCACATCATCGTTAGACTCCCTTCGGGATCTTCCAGAACTGCAGGGTTTACCGAATGCTGAGTTCTTGCAGTCGATCACAGCTTATCACTGACTTGTTGTTTCTACACTTTAGCTTGATGTCAAGTCCAGAAGAATCTAAAAGAGGTACCATACTGTGTTTCATCTGAGAATGAAGGACTGACATGTGCTCAAGAGTTAACGGGGCAGTCTTAAACCGGTTTGTGTAAATCGGTGCCCTCGAGAACCCTATAGACTGTGGGATACCTTCAACGTTAAACTTACAGGCTGCCAAAGGGGTGTATTGGGGACGCCCGAGGTCAAGCTGGTTTGTCTCGACGGGGATGCTGGAGAAATCGAGGAGAGTCACCCTTGCCAGGCTTTCGGGAACCAGGACCGTACAGGGCATTGCCACGCCTGACTAGAACCCCATGGAGGAAACAGGTAGGAGGGGATGTCACGATCTCGCTGAGGATGTCGAGGTCATTTAACGCTAATGACTCCGACCCGCCCCACGAGCCCTGAAAAAGCGTTCCAAATCTCCATATCGGGGGGATGCTATCCGAAACAACGATGGCGCTCGTAATCGGACAGGATGGGGAGATGGGTCGGGGGCGAGTACTTTAGGCAGTTGTCACGGTGGACCCTCCATTTGGGGAGTTCACACACTGGATTACGGTTTTAAAGATTAATGCCAAGAAGGGAAATGTCCAGACGGAGGTATTGACATATGGCAAAGCAACGAAGGGGAGGGGTTATAGAGGGAAAAAATGAACGGTAAGGGAAAAGGGGAAAAGGGAAAGGACGTTATAGCAGTAGGGTTAGATCAGGGAAGGATGTGAGTTTGGGGAGAACATAAATTGGGAATTGGACAGGAGGGGGAGTAAGGAAGTTTCTGCGAGCAGATAACTGAGGGGTATAGAAGAAATAGGAGACAAAGTTTTTGTCTGGGGGACGGACGTCGTGAATGTTCCAATGAAAGAACAGGAAGAGTGTAGAGGTTAGGCGGTGATGTAGTCGGAAGGGAGCGTCGGAGTAGAGGGGTTAGCAGATAGCGATTTTCAGGTGGGGGAGCAAGGTATAGATGAAGGACAGTCAGTAGGGGCAGGGGTGAGGGACAGGGATGGTGGTTGTTGAGACAAAGGAGGCCCAGGTACAGCCATGAGGAGGGGAAGTTAGAGCAGGGACGTAACGGGAGGGCGGGGCAGAGGAAGTGAGATGGGGGGAGAAGGGCATAGAGGTGTCAGAGGGGAAGGGGGAAAGGGGCGTGGGGAGAATAGGAGAATGGTGGGGAAGAGGGGGAACAGGGGAAGTTAGGAGGGAGAAGGAGGAAAAGGGGGAGGTGGGGAAAAAGGGATAGGAAGAGGATGGATCTCAGCTGAAGGGCTTGAGGGTTGAGAAAGAAGGTTTGGGGAGAGGAGGCGGTTTGTGAAGAGGGCAAGGGTGTCCCCTCTGCCCTTTCATATATATATAAGGAATATACATGTCTGAGGCTGAGCGAAGTACTCCTCGATCATAGCCCATGGTCTCAACAGGGAGCAGCAGGGGAGACTGGGAGGCACAGGCTCTTAAAGCAGGAGACGTAGAAAGTGGGGTGTGAGGAACTGGAAGGGGAGCATAGGGAAGGTTTCGGAGGAGGAAGGGGGAGGACGTTTAGGTCGCTGGTAAGGGGTAGGCGAGGGGGAGCGTGGAAGGGGGGGGGGTCGAGAAAGGGGTGAGGTCGGAGTATCTGACTGAGGACGGGAAAGGGGTTACTTTTGGAGAGAAAGGGGGCAGCAGGAGGGCAAATGAAGGCGAGGAGTGGGAGGAGGAGGAACGGGAAAGAGAGGGCAGAGAGGTTGCGTAAAAGGTCCGGAAAAGGGGGATTGGAATAGCTGGGAGACGGGGTAGGCGAAAGCCCAGGCGGCGAGTTTCCTGGCGGCTTCCCAATTTAAAATGAAGCCCTTAAAACGTGGATGCCACTATGATTCGGGAAATGGTAGACAAAATCAAAACAAACAACAAGGGTTGCCAAACGGCAACCCTGTAGAAGACGTTGGGGAAAAACCACAGTTCGCACAAGAAGGGAGTGTTGCAGGGGCACGTGGAAAAGGAGCATGGCAGGTTGAGCACAAAATGGGCAGCGGGCAGAGGATCGGCAGTGCTTGGCAGGGTGGCCAAAACGCCAGCAGGCGGCCCCTGGGGGTGGGTAGCGGTAAGGTTAACAAGTAGTGGACCCTCGCAAAATAAATACTATCAGAGAGATCTTGCTTTAAAGTGACTTGGCAATGTTGGTAGGGACTTAGTGGCCCCGGGGGATGGTGTAGCCCGTAACTGCAAAAGCATCTAAACCTCTGTCAAAAGGTCGGGAGGACATCCGCGCACTCAGAATCAGCGGTTTTCATCGATGGGCAAAAACGCGGGGATGGAAAAATGAGGGTTGGCCTCGTGTCAACAGTCCAGGCGGGACCCGTCGGGGCGGTGTCGGAATCAACCTGCAATTGCCATTGGAGGGATGCCGTGAAAAGTAGGGGGTAGCAGAGTAAGGGGGCGGTGCTTTGGACGGGCGAAAAAAAAGGTCAACTTTTCAGGACCAAAAACTGTGTCGAAAAGGAGGGGTGGGGAGAGGGAAGGTAATAGGCGGGGCGTGAGGAAGAGGGGACCGTGCAGACTGTAGTTCTCGCGGGAAAGGGTGTAGGGTGCAGAGTCTACACAGGATGAGGAGGAGAAAAAGAAGGTTGGGAGAAGGAAGGTAGAGGAAGGATTGGAGGGTTAAGGGAGGAGGCAAGGATGGAGAAGGTTGGAAGGGGGTAGAGGTTGTGTGCTGAGTTGCTGTGCTGAGGGTGGATTCTTGATCTGGCAGGGCTCAGGAGCATAGTGACCCCTGAGGGTCGAGTTTGGGGTCGGGCAAATCAATTTTCCGGCCGTTCAAAGAGGAGCAGGATCGTAAACCAGGGGGATCAGTAGGGTCATTTGTAAGGGGCCCGGCCCCCAAAGTCCTATAAAGTTAAAGTATCATCATTGCCATGGTGACCCGGATAAAGAGAGGGAAATAACAGTTTATCTCCTCAACACCCCATGAAGGGAAAAAGCAAAGGTACAAAGGGTTTTTACCAAGCACGTGGCAACCCGAGGCGTCATGACGGCCCCCCGAAGCAGCCTCATACCCATCAGCACGGCTCTCAAACTTTGAGGAAAGGGGATAGAGGAGGCACAAAGGTTTAAATAGAGGAAGGGGGTGAAAAGAGAGAACTAAAAAGACCAGGAAAATTCATCAGACCGAGGACAGGGGCCCCAAGCCAAGGGAGCGACCAGGTCTTTCCCCTGGCGTCAAGGCCCCCAAACCCGGGCCCCAAAACCCCCAGATGAAGCGGACTGGGAATGGGGGGCACTGAATTACGGGCAGTGGTGACGATCCTCCCCTTTACAAACCCACCCTCTCTTTTACGAAGAGAGAGGCGAGCAAAGTGTAGGGCATTTGACTTGGGGACCCTTTTTTAAAAATTGAACTGGAATTTCAAAATCATTTCCTTTCTATATCAGCTTTTAAAAGTTAGTGTTTTGGGGTGTCTGCGTCTAAATTTTTACCCCTCAGTTTCTTGCTCTGTACAGGGGCATTATTCACCCATGTATGGAGTATGCCACTCACGGTTGGGGGTTTCCAGCTAACTTCGTGTCTCCCCCCCTCCCGCGGCTTCACTGTACAAGACTTTCTACTCATTCTCATCCATATTCTGTCCATCTTTCTAATGCAAGAGTGAATCAGTATCTTTTCTCTTTCATCCCTTTCATTTGTAAACTCTGGAACCCTATTGCTGTTCCTATTGTCATCTTTCTACGACTTAAAAGTTTCAAGAAAGTAGTTTTAAGACACCTCACTAACAAAATTGGCTCAACCCTCTATTTGCCAATTAAAGTTAATGCGATTCAAACTTATCTTAAAGTACCACTTTTTTTTTTACTTGAGAGAAATGCAATTTAAAAACAAATCAGTTTGATCAAACATTCAATAATTATACTATTTTATTCCTGCAATAGCTTATGCAGGTAACCACTAGTCTCTTTCTCCACCATCTTCAGGAGGCTCATCATGCGTGGGCCATTCCAGTCGTGTTCGGCCTAATGGCTGCTGTGGCTGCTGTGTCCCTAGCGCCGCTGTGGGAAACTGCCAACACCTGTCTACCGACACTATAGCCCAGCTGGAGGCGAAGAAGGGTACCATACTAGTGGCGAAGAAGGACCAATGCTAGAGGCGAATGAACGGAATCAGTACTGAAATCCTAACGGATGGAGTATTGTTCCAGCAATCATTGATTTACTCGACCTTATTTTGATCTTATAGTTTCTTCAATGAATATTGATTATCCTCTCGGATAACTATAGAAGAGCTTCGGTGAGGAATATATCGTACATAAATCATGCGTATATATAAAATTATATTCCATAGGTATTTATTGTGTTGTGGTAAATAGTCACCGCTGATCTGGAAAAGTTATATGTTCTCGCTCATTGCGATTTTGTTCTATCCTGATGTTCTTCTGTGATTTTCAGTTAAACTCCCCGGTCTATCCAGGCGTGATGCTTTTTTCCATTGCATTCTAGACATAAAATCTATAAATCAAGAACCCCAAATCGCCTTAGTTTGCATCCTTATGCCATTTCTGAATGCACAGGAGGACACTGGTTCTTCATTCTTGAGTCTCATTTTCTCAAAACACACACACACACACACACACACACACACACACACACACACACACACACACACACACACACACACACACGCACACACGCACACGCACACGCACACACACACACACGCACACACACACGCACACACACACACGCGCACACACACACACACACCACACACACAAGCACCACACACCCCACACACACAACACACAAACACACACACACACACACACACCCCCACACACAAACACACACACACAACACAACACACACCACACACACACACACACCACACTCACACCCAACCGTGTGGGCATTTCAATAGCTTCCCAATTTTAAAAAAAACTTTCGATACTTTTAAATATAAATATCCATGAATAGCATTGATATGAACATTTGTCAATTCCGTATATATAATTGCCTTGAGCTTTCTCAAACTAGATTAAACCCAAATTTAAGTTTCCCTTAACACTGAGTGGGCATCTGTCTGCCCAGCCAAATATTTGTTTCTTCAACAGAGTGCACGAGTCAACAGACGGAGGGCTGACGATCACATCTTTATGACGCCTGAAAAGACTGGAAACACACTGCCCAAAGTTAGTCAAGCTGCGAGGACGTGAATCCACCTACTGTTACTCTTTCGTGTTCATTTTACTAACATGTATATTGTTCTAAGGCACAATAGGCTCAAGATGCTAACATTGAATTGAAAGATTTTTATAATACCCGTCAACATAAAACTACCTAAAAACAATAATAAAAACAATCGCAAATCGTCACACTCTCCACTGTGAAATAGTCACATAAAGGGAGGCGATAATAATACACGGTGTTACAGTGGTGAGAAATCTTTGATTTCTTCATAACCAGGAAGTATCATCAAAATGGCCGTTGAATGGTGGTGAAGGCGCATTCGGGGCTTTGTTATTAAATCTTGTATTTTCTATGATGCATTTGTGATTTAAAGTATCCAGAAATCAAAAAAATCTGGAGTCGCCAGTAGTGTAATTAGTGACATAGCGAACACTTTGTACCCAATGACCTTGTCGTCAAGGACACGGGGGGTCGTTAACCTTCCCAAAGGGCGTCACGACGCGGAGGTCGTTAACCTTCAAAGGGCACGTCAGGACGTGGAGGGCGTTGACCTTTAAGGACGCCGTCAAGGACACGGAGGGGTTTTAACCGTCGAGTACTGTCTTTGTTTCGTAGCAAAGGGCATTTTTCCTTTAAGGACCGGGGGGGAGGCGTCGAAGGGAGGTGAGGACACAGAAGGCGTAAAGGGACACGGAGGGGGGGCGTCGGAGGGAGTTGAGGATCCCGGGGGGCTTCAAGGAAAAACGGAGTAGTGTCTTTTTTTTAAATAGCAAACCACACGGGGGGAGGGGTCGGGGGGAATTTGAGGACCGGAGGGGGGTTGGCTTAAAAGGCCCTTCAAGGCCAGGGGAAAAATTCTATTTGCCAATCGAGGGTGAAAATATAAATTTGTTACACAAGGATTTGGGTTCGCGGGGAAAACTATTTTTTTGGGTCATCAAGGGTAAAATTTTTTAAAAATTGTCCCCCAAAGGGATACTCTTTCGGGGAAACTTTTATTTTTGCCCCTAAAGGGTTGAAATATAGAATTGTACAAAAGGGAAATTTGTTCGCGGGGAAACTTTTTAAAAATTTGTTATCAAGGGTGAAATATGGGAATTGTACAAAAGGGATATTTTTCGCAGGGAAACTATTAAAATTTGTCATAAAGGTGAAATAGAATTTTTACAAAAGGATAAAATGGGCGGGAAAAAAAACCCTGCCTGGCCCCCAGGGCAAAGGACCAACCTCACCCCCCCTAAAAATAAACCCCCGGGAGACTCCCACCCGACCCCCGGATCCCCCACTGCCTACAGGCCCCTATAGGCACAAGTGTAAAAAAAAAAAAAAAAATAAAAAAATTGTCATCGAGGGGAAATAAAAGAATTGTACCCCAAGGATACTTTTCTCGGGGAAAAAATTAATATTTGTCATCGGGGGTGAAATTAAAATTTTTTCCCCAAAGGATAGCTACGGTTTCGGGGGAAACTTTTTTGTTCTCGTTTTCCCCAAAGGGAAAACAGGGGGTATTAAAATTTTTTAAAAACGAAATGTGGGTGAAAAAAAGGATTTTACAATATTATTTTTTTTTAAAATAACTATGCTTTGGGTTGAAAAAAAAACCCCCAACTCAGGGTGGCAGCCAACTATTTTTCTCCCCCGGCTTTTGGGTTAATAGTTGTTTTTACAATTTTTAGTCCACCTTTGCCACCCCTGTCGCTACTGGAAAATTACCCCCCAGTCATCCACCACACTTGTATTTCCCTTTAATTCATCTGTTAAAAACAAAAAAAAGCATTTTTGCTACTTGGGGAAATAAAAGATCGAAAATTTTTTATGGTCCTAAAGGGAATACATTTTGGGACACAGAGAGTGGAGGATATACTTGACAAAAAAAAAAAGGGCTGCTAACCGCAGGGAATTCAAAATAGGGAGTTGTGTTTCCCTGAAAAAATATTAAGGGGCCTTTATTTCCCCGATTTTGGCCCCAAAAGGTTTTGGGATAGCCAGGGGTTTTTTGGGGGGATAGGTATTTTTTTTTGGGGTTTAATGGGTGTGAAAAGAAAACTTTTTTTTTTCCTTTCATTTTTTGAAACTATCAAAATTTTGTGCAATGTTTCCTGCACCTTCACTTTAAGATGGTTTTGGTTAGTATAAAATTATGGTTTCTTTGTGGAAGGCGTGTAGAAAAAACAAACAAACGAATCTTTTTACCTTGTCGGGGATTTTTTTTTTTAAATCCCCAACCAAATCCTTAGGAATAAGTGAGAAAAAGACCAAGACGGGGGATAGCGAGATGAAAATTTTAGTGAAAACTATATTTTTCAACCTCATTAAATAAGGAAAATATAAACATCCAAGGGAAGAGGAGCCCGAAAAAAATTTTAAATTTCAAGAAAAGCGTATAGGGAAAAGTGAGATTTGAAAAAGGGGGGAAAAAAAAACCGAAAACAGCATGTTCCCAATGTACCAACTTTGGGGAAAAAAAATTTCAGGGGAAATTTAGAAGTGGGGAGATATATACCCGGGCCCGTCTAAGGACCAATTTAAAGGAGGAGGGGGGACTTTCCCCGGTTAAAAGCACCAAATTTTGTTCAGGCACCTACGGGGCCCTAGCTATGATTTTGAGGGGGGAACAAACGACCCAATTTAAATCAGAAGCCTCTATAAACCATTTTTGTGATAAGGGCCCTAATTTTCACTTAAAAAATCTTGAAATCAAGACCCTTTTTTAAATTTGCAAAAAAAATTTTCCGTATATGCAATACACCTATTTTGGGTTTTTTTTTTTCCATCCCTTCTTATACTTAAAGATCCATTTTTCAAATTTTTACCAGGAAAAACCTTTCATTAAAAGGGAAATTTAGGTTTACATGTATAAACCATGAATTATTTACGTACATACTTAGTTAAGGATGAAACAATGCTGCTAACTTTTTTTTTTTGGGTGTGTTGCAGATTTTGAAGACCCCCCGTCCTCATCTGGATGGATTGGTCAGGGGGTGTGCAGTCTGCCAAAAGAAAACCTCTGAGCCACTCGCTGCCCCTTAAATGCACATGGGGGCGGACAAGTCGGCGCCAGCTGTCTAGGGGATTTTTTTCCCCCCCCTGGAGAAAGGTCAGTTCAGAAAACTCAACGCTCTCCCAGTGCCTCTTGAATTTGGTGCTGCCAGACGTGGATGAGTTGATCAGGATTCATGAAACAGTGGCACAAATAAGGGTCAGCCCCAATTAAACCCCACAAAAAAACTGGCAAGGGCAAAGGAAGCGAGGGAGAGATGGGCAACCCCTTTCTCCAAAGACCGATGCCGTCGTCCCGAAAATTTTTCGACAAAAACCAGTTTTTTTTTTGAATATTTTGCCCAAAGAAGATGGACCCGGCATGAGTTAAAAACCCTGGGGGAAAGATGACAATGTTAGGTCAATGGCCCGATTTTTTTGGGATTCAGATTGTTGACCGGGATTAAAGGGTGTGGGTGACCTCATTGCACTGGGCCAAGTACCATCTTGCTTGTTTGGGTTTGGACTGCAGAATCGTCACCGGTCCCTGACGGAACAGGGAAAACCTACGGGATGCCGGGAAAACCCAGACAAAAAAGCCCGAGCAAGACCCTTTGGCTGAGCTGGTAAATTTACATAGAGAATGAAGTGGAAAAGGCACATTGCTTTTCAATTTTCCTTCCCTACGATCTTTTACGAAAGTCGTTTTGCTGATTTTGGGCATCAGGAGTGAAGTCAAAAAAGTTCGCTTTAAAGAGCAAACCCTTTGAAGCACTTTCCATATTCACAAAGGAAATAGAAAAATTTCTATTGTCTTTGAAAAAGGGATGCAAAAAAGGCCGGGAAAAAGGGGGGGGGGGGGGGGGGGAGAGGGAAAAAAAATTTTAAAGGAGATGCACAATTTTTGGCAAAAAGCTGCCGGGGATTGTGCAGGGAAAACATCTTTTTTCCCTGTGGTTTAAAATTTCCGTGGCCCCTTTTTCCCCCTAAACTGCCAGAAAAACTCTTTTCCACCCAACCCCAAGAGTATGGTGACCATGCGATAAAAGGGAGCTGATTTTAAAAATCGGGGCACTGCACAATTCCCGGGCCCCTTGTCTCACTGCCTCACAGATCATACTTTTAAAACTGCAAAAAGAGAGCCAAAGGGAGACGCAAAATCAAGCGGGCGATCACGACATTCGTTGGAAATTGAGCCCCCCCTCCCAAATATACATTGGCCTAAACCTCCACCGCAAATAGGCCCAAAAAAACTTTTCCCCAATGCAGGGATTTGGGCCTGAGTGTCAGTTAGGGCCCCGGGTCCCTCCCCCTAGAGAATCCCGGGCTCCTGCTTGGGGGGAGGACATGAGAAAAAGGGGAGTTGTGAATTTGGGGAAAGGGGACTTGTAAAAGGGGCCCTTTGAAAAATCCCTGCAGGTTTGTGGCGGGAAGGTTCATGCAAAAAACCCAGCTGGAATCCCACCGAACTGGGGCAGCTGCAAATGTGAGAATTTAGACCCCAAAATTAAAATTATAAATTTCAAAACCTGCATTTGATATGGGCTTAAAAAAGGAAATGGCTTTTTCCTGAGTTTGTACGGGAAAAACCCGGGTTTTTTTATTGAGCTTAATGAAACTTTTTTTTTCATAAGGGCCCGTCAGTAGTTTAAACCCACTGTCTTTTTTTAAATTCCCAAGGAGTATTTTTAAATTCGTGTTCTTTTAATAACAAACAGGGCATTTTCGCGTGTCCCGGGGGATTTTTAAATTTCGAATAAATATTTTGAATTTTTTTTTTTTGACAGCCATTTGGGAATATTTTTTTTTGGATTATTAAATAAAAATAATAGATAACTTGCACCCCAAAAAAAATTTTACCCCTTATGCCCTATTCTTTTAAAAAACCCCATTTACCTAATTTCCAAAGCGAATTTTCAAAATAAAAAAGAAGGGCGTTCCCTTATAGCCTCTGAGTGTGGGATCATTTGTCCCCCTATCAAAATCATAGCTAGGACCCTGTGGGGCCTGAAAAAAATTTTGGGGCTTTATCCGGGGATGTCCCCATCATTTCACTAACTGGCCAATAATAGAAAAGAGAAGTAGTCAAATGTTAATACCCTACCAGCTAAAAGGACCTTCCCGCTTTTTTTTTTTTTTTAGCCCGTGGGGAGACCTATATTTGGGGGAAAAAAAAAAAAAAAAAAAGCCTTTGTAAAAATATGGGGAGGTCCCACTAACGACCTCAAAACGAAATTAAATGCTTGAAAGGGAAAAATTGGGGTAATGAACAAAAATTATATACGTGTTCCTCGCATAAGAAACGGGACAGGTGGGGGCATATTTTATTGGCCTTCCTTTCCCTCATGCATTTCGCGGATAGTGCCAGCCAGGGATTCACCCGATATGGGGAAAGGGTGATTCTTGTGTCACCCTGTGTGGGGTATGGATTCCGCAAGTTAAGGGAAAAAAATTTACCGTGGTGTTTGATAAAAAATGATTTAAAATCTCATTTTAAACATATATTAAACATAAAGGGGGATTTGACCTAAATTTTAAATTTGTAGGTAGATATAAATTTTTTTGGCCCAAACAAAGAACAAGACAAGTATCTCTTTATGTGAAACTCTCCATAAAAAATTTAATTTTAAGACCTTTTTTTTCACTCTAGTAAGGAAAGGTCCAATGGGGTTTTAACCCTGATCTTTTTTACCTATAGAAAAATTTTTAAAATTTTTTGGACTATTTTCGTTTTGCAAAAATTCACGCGAATAACTTTCTCCTTCAAAAAAAAAAAGGAAAAAAAACCCCGGCGTTATCTACAAGTGGCCGCCCTGTTTTTCAATATAAATTAAAAGTTTTCCCCTACGCCCCCCCCCCCCCCCCCTCCTCTTCTGCACCGGTGACTTACGGTTGGCACACTAACCTTGCTCAAAAACCACCCCCCCTTTTTTTTTTTAGCCTTATGTGAAGTGGGAAAAAGCGTAACCCTTTTTAGTGGGGGTGGGGTTTTGTGGGAGAAAATGGAGAAAAATTTCAATTTTTATAAATAAAAAAACGTTTCCAGTTCTGACTAAACCCCCAGGATGGTTTTTTACAAGAATTGTGTTCCCCTTTGTTGACGGCAACGCAGGGATAGGAAAGGTATCTTTGCAAAATTGGGCACCAAAGTTGGGGGGTGTTCTTTAAAACTCCCCGCAATGATGTGTCGGAGAAATAAGTAAAAACCCCTTGGATGCTGGAAAAGTGAATTTGATTTCAGGAAAATAGGCGTTTTCGACCCCATTAAATGAGGTAAAAAGTTTAAAAAAAGGGGTTTAAGAGGAGGCCCGAGGAAATGCAAAATAAAGTAACCGATATTAAATATTTTAAAATTTTTTATGAGAAAAAAAAAATAGCAAAAAAAATCAGGGTTTTTTTTTAAAAAAAAAATATGAGTAAAAAGTGGGGGTAAAAGGGGAAAGGGTTATGGTGAACAGAACATTTAATTTAAAAGCATCTAAAAACCATGTTTATGCCCTTAGGGGGTATGTTCGTTTCGTCACCAGTAAGAAAAGTTTTTCCCCCCTTGAACTGTGTAACGAGTAAATTTAAACATCCCCGGAAAATAAACACCAGGAAATTACGGGAAAAGGGAGAATAAACAGGGAAATAAAAACTCTTACTTAAAAAATTTTTCAATTATTCCCAGATTGAATATTGGGGTAAAAAATCACGCCCAAAAAAAAATTTTAAGGGGCTTTTGGGCTTGAAGAACACCAAAAAAATTTAAATTGGGTGCTTGATCACGTTGTCACAGTATAAGGTATAGTGTAGGGGCGCCCCCAATACAAAAATCAGGTTTGAAACAAAAATATACTTACGTAAATCATAGAGGCACTAAGAATATTTTCCAATTTTAAAAAAATCCCCCTCCACTACAAAAAAAAAACAAAAAATAATGATTACTAAAAACTAAAATTTTGGAAAAATATCAAAACAAAAAATAGATGAATTAAAAAAAGATTTGATAACACTTGAAAAAAATATGAGGCCCCTAAAACCCTAAAAAAAGGCATAGCTAAAAAATGACTGGAAAAAAACCCCGAGAATATGATATCCACGCGATGCCACATAGTACATACATCCTGTTTTAAAAAAAAAAAAATTGGGTAAATTTTTGAAAAAAGAAAAAAGCCTGAAAAAAAAAGGTACACAAAGTAACCATCGTGGGAAAGGTTTAATTCATGTGCTGGGGGAGGCTAATTTCCCAAGTCAAAATGTTTTTTTTGAACGACCGGTGCTAAAGTCCTCAAAAAACGGATAGCGTTGGGGGAAAAAAATTGCCAGTTTGAAAATTAAACAGTCCCCCATTGGTAACAACTGGGTAGGGGGGGGGGGGAGAAAAGAGTAACCCGCCCAAAACGATAGATTGTCGAAACAGTATTCCCCCTAATATTTACTTTTTATCCATTTTTCATTTCGCTAAAAAAAAAAGGGGGAGGGAAAAAAAACTAGGTAGGCACCTCTGGGTGGGCGACACTTTAACCCGGGGAAAAAGGGTTTTGGAGAAATCGGGGACGTGTGAGGGGGTGAGAAAGGGGCCAAAAGGTAGGGAAAAATTGTTGTTCTGGCGCTACTGTTATCCTTCCCCCTTTACTTTTTTCCCGTCAGATTTGCTTGAAATCTGTGTTTTGTTTATACAAAAAAAAATAAAAGGCTCCCCGCTCGTACCGTGACATGAAAAAAGTCATCCATGTAGCGTCCCAAAGTCCTCGAAAAAAGGGTTTCATATCGAAAAATAACCCGTAAGCCTCATTGTCAGGTCCCAATAATTGTTTAAAACCATCTTTTGTGATGAAAAATGAAGTTTTTTTGTCACCTAAAAATTAAAAAATTTCCCCCATGGGGGGGGGGGGGGGAAAAAGGGGGTTTGCTTCAGCTTGTTTAAACGCTCTCCCGTTTGCAATTTGACAAGGCAGGGGAAAGACACTCGTATCTCAAATTTTGACCGCTAAAGTCGTGAGGGTGACGGTTTAGGCCCAATCCTGTCGAATTCACTTTCTCTCACGAAATTTTTCGTGTTGTTTTGAGGGGGGAAACGGGGGGGGTGGGGTGGGGGGGGAAATTTTTTTAAAAGCTCTTTTTTCCCCTCCATTTTAATAATGCTTTTCATTACCAAAAAATTTTTTAGTGGGTGGTGCAATAAGGTAACCCCCCCCCCTCTCCCCCCCTTTCCCCTTTTTTTTTATAGGGGCGGCCCCCCGGGGACGGAGATAGTGGGGGTGTTTGGGAAAAGGGCCCGTCCACTGAAAGGGAAGGGGGGGGGGGGGTCCCCCCTAGAAGAAACCCCCTTTGCCCCCCTCCTCCCCCCTCCCCGTTCATGGAAAGGGGCCTGTTCTACCGCCCACTATCCCGTTCCGCCTGCCCCTATAGAGAAAAGGGGGGGGGTAAAAGGGGGGGGAGGAGGGGGTACCCCTTTTTTCACACCACCCAATTTTTTGGGAATGAAAAGCATTATTTAAAAAAGAGGGAGCCCAAAAAAGCATTAGCAAATTATACCCCCCCCCCCCGCTTCCCTTCCCTTCTTGCATTTTTTTTTTTTTTTTTTTTCCCCCCATAATAAGGGTTTCCCAAGGGCTAAAAAGGAAAAAACAGAAAAGGGCCGTTAGCTGGGAGGGTATTAAAATTTGGGTATTCTCTTTCTAATCTCCCCATCTTCTATTCCACTGACATTTTGTTTTCCCCCCATTTTGGGGCATGTAACTGCTGTTTTCGGTTTTTTTTTCCCCTTTAAAAAAATTCCCCCTTTTCCTATACCCCTTACTTTTATTAAAAATTTTTTTCGTCTCCTCTTCCTTTGGTGTTTATATTTTTCCTTTTTTACTGGGTTGCAAAACTATATTTTTACTAAATTATCATCTTTCCGGAACCCCCCGTCTGTGTCTTTTTTTCTCCTTACCGCACCCTGATTTGGTTTTATTGAAAAAAATCCCCGACCCGGGACAAAGGGGTGTTGTTTTCGTTTTTACTACGAAAGCCTTCCCCAAAGTCACTAAAATTTTTATAAACTAACCATACTTCACTTTAAAAGGGAAGGGCAGGAAAAAATTTCACAAAGTTTTAGATATGTTTTTAAAACAGAAATTTAAGAAAAAAAATTTTTTTTTTCATCACCCATTAAACCCAAAAAAAATACACTATCCCCCCAAATAAAAGTTGGCTATCAAAAAAATTATGTGGGGCCCAAAAGGGTAAATAAAGGCTCTCTAATATTTTTTTCATGGAAGCACAAATTTTCTATTTTAAAAACCCCGCGGGTTTTCACCATTTATTTTTTCAAGTATATCTCCTCCCCCTCTCGGGGGTCCTACATGTATTCATCCGGACCATAAACCGTTGCGATCATTTATTTTCCCCAAGTAGGGACAAGCTATTTTTTTTGTTTTTAAAAAGATGAATATAGGGAATAAAGTGTGGTGGATGACGTTGGGGGTAATTCCAGTAGCGACAGTTGGAAAAAGTGGCTAATAACCTTGTAAACAAAAATATTACCCAAAAGCCGGGGGGGGAAAAACTAGTTGGCTGCCCAAAACCCAGTGGTGTTTTTTTTTTCCCAAAAATGCTAGTTTATTTTAAAAAAAAATAATATTGTAAAAATTTTTATCACCCATCTTTTCTCAAAAGGGAAAATACTACCCCCTGTTTTCCTTTGAAGACATGAACAAAATAGTTTCCCTGAGAAAAGTAGCTATCCTTGTGTGGGTACAATTTTATATTTCACCCTCGATGACAAATAGAATAGTTTCCCTGAGAAGAGTATCCGTGTGTACAATTATATATTTCACCCTTGATAACAAATAGAATAGTTTCCCTGCGAACAATATCCTTGTGTACAATTCTATATTTCACCCTTGATGACAAATAGAATAGTTTCCCTGAGAAGAGTATCCTTGTGTAGAATTCTATATTTCACCCTTGATAACAAATAGAATAGTTTCCCTGCGAACAATATCCTTGTGTACAATTCTATATTTCACCCTTGATGACAAATAGAATAGTTTCCCTGAGAAGAGTATCCTTGTGTAGAATTCTATATTTCACCCTTGATAACAAATATAATAGTTTCCCTGCGAACAATATCCTTGTGTACAATTCTATATTTCACCCTTGATGGCAAATAGAATAGTTTCCCCTGTCCTTGAAGGACCTTGAAGCCAACACCCTCCGTGTCCTCAACTCCCTCCGACGCCCTCCTCCGTGTGGTTTGCTATGAAACAAGACACTACTCCGTGTCCTTGAAGCCCTCCGTATCCTCAATTACCTCCGACGCCCCCCTCCGTGTGGTTTGCTATGAAACAAGACACTACTCCGTGTCCTTGAAGCCCTCCGTATCCTCAACTCCCTCCGACGCCCCCCTCCGTGTCCTTGAAGCCTTCCGTGTCCTCACCTCCCTTCGACGCCTCCCTCCGTGTCCTTAAAGGACAACGCCCTTTCCTACGAAACAAAGACAGTACTCGAGGTTTAACGCCCCTCCGTGTCCTTGACGGCGTCCTTGAAGGTCAACGCCCTCCACGTCCTTGACGGTATCCTTGAAGGTTTACGACCTCCGCGTCCTTGACGACCTTGAATGTTAACGACCCCCCGTGTCCTTGACGACAAGGTCATTGGGTACAAAGTGCTTCGCTATGTCACTAATTACCCTACTGTCGCCTCATTTGGCGCAGCATAGACGAGATCTAGAACAGATCCTGCCAGCCACCTGCTTACCTCCCGCAACTCCGTATGTGTAAGTCACCTCAGTCATGCGTTCAGGTATATTGGATGATGCAGATTTCTGGACGATCATCCATTTCTGAGTGAAAGTGCATTCTAGGCTCTAAAAAAGACATTGTTGCATATATAATCATGCTCATGTATAAGTGATTTAAGATATATGTAGGTCTTGCTAGTAAAGATACAAATCAGCTTAATCAAAATGTTTCATTGGCGCAACCTACAGGACACCCAGGACAGTCTCTGCCACTCCATTGGTAATTCTCTTAACCCCTTGAGGCCCAGAACGTAATTTTCATTGTTATATAACCACCATTCGACGATTTTAATGAATATAAGCAATGTTTTTATAGATATGACCTGTTTAATATCCTTGTCCATTAGCTAATTTGGTTTATTTAGATACTTTTTCGTAGTTGTATGGCTAACAACAGACGATTTCATATAGCAAAGGAAAGATCTAGATGTGAAGGGGTTAACCTCATGAAAACGAACGTGGCTCTTTTTGCGCATGAGGTAAGAGTACTCATGTCACTAGGAAACTCTCAGGTGACAGCGACACTTGCCTCCAGGCTTGACACATGTCAGAGTTTATTATCCTCGATATATATGCACACTTGTGAGCTTCCCCATCAAATAAGCGACAACATGTGCGTCCCCTGCCTATACATGCAGGTGTTCGGAATGCTGATGCTGCGAAAATTTATTGTTATACTAGGAAATAGACGTCCACACTAAAGATGTGGAACGTGTCCAAGCTCGCACAGGCTAAAGTCAACTTTTTAAATACCCTCACCTTAAAATACTTCTATTACAACCTGACCTAACCCAACCTAACCTTCACCATCCCCTTCTTTGATTTTCTTTACTTTTTACAAAGAAAAGAAAAGTGCTAAATTGTTCTAAAAAAAAGTTCTAAAAAAAATGGTGTGGTGATGGCGGTGGTGGTGTGGTGATGGTGGTTGTTGTGGTGATGGTGGTGGTGATGGTGGTTGTTGTGGTGATGGTGGTGGTTGTGGTGATGGTGGTGATGGTGGTGGTGGTGATGGTGGTGGTGGTGGTGGTGGTGGTGGTGTGGTGGTGGTGTGTGATGGGTGTGTGGTGGTGGGTGGTGTGGTGGTGGTGAGTGGTGGTGAGGTGGTGTGGTGGTGATGGTAGGTGGTGGTGGTGATGGTGGTGGTGGGTGGTGGTGAGGTGGTGGTGGTGGTGGGTGTGGTGGTGGTGGTGGTGGTGGTGGTGGTGGTGGTGGTGGTGGTGGTGGTGGTGGTGTGGTGGTGGTGGTGGTGGTGTGGTGATGGTGGTGGTGGGTGGGTGGTGGTGATGGTGATGGTGGTGGTGGTGGTGGTGGTGGTGATGGTGGTGGTGTGGTGGTGGTGGTGGTGTGGTGGTGGTGGTTGATGGTGGTGGTGGTGGTGTGGTGGTGGTGGTGGTGGTGGTGGTGGTGGTGGTGGTGGTGGTGGTGATGGTGGGTGGTGGTGGTGGTGGTGGTGGTGGTGGTGGGTGATGGTGGTGGTGTGGTGGTGGTGGTGGGGTGGTGGTGGGTGGTGGTGGTGGGTGGTGGTGGTGGTGGTGGTGGTGGTGTGATGGTGTGGTGGTGGTGGTGGTGGTGGTGGTGGTGGTGGTGGTGGTGGTGGTGGTGATGGTGGTGGTGTGGTGGTGGTGGTGGTGGTATTTCATAATTGTTATATGCGAATGTTGAAGCTCCCTTCGCTCGCTTGGACAATAACACGGGTTTATACTTACATTTTCTTCCTCCTCTCTGAACCCACGGCTGAAATGGCATATTTAACACCTCACCCACACCCTACCACGTATATAACACCACGCTAACCCTAAATAACACCTATAACGGCATTAGAAACACGAGTTATAGTGGTTATATGAGGCCTAACACAAGCGGCCTGCCTCCTAGGCTCAGACACTGTTATTGTGAGGGCTACGAGTCGAACACATTTTAGCATAAGTGCTAAAAACTTGCTTTGCTTGCTTGGACAATGAGTTAAGAGACGAAATATAACCTTTTGTGCCAAATTTCTTCCTTTACGCCTGTATCCTCGTTGCCTACAAAAGTCACAAGAAGAAGAGGAAGAAGAATTCGTGGAAACATTTTACAAGCCTATATGACACCTGATTTCGACTGAAATAGGTGTCCAAGCGCGCTTCGCTCGCTTGGACAGTAACCATCGATTATGCTGCATAAGATGTCATCACAATCTATATTGCACCATAATTGTGTAGAAGGTGTAGGCTACAATTATTTCCGCAGCCTCCACGACCCTTACGTCATGGCACAAAGAACACTGCCGCCGATACTCTGAGACATGAGACCCATACCTGGGTCATGTCATCACAACACGACCAATCGCACCTCACCCCACCTCGTGCTAACCAACATTGCGCCACTAAGTGGTAGTGATCACGGCTTGACTATTCAAAGTCTCACGTATCGTACAAACTCACTCTCATAAATGATGAACACCTCTGCCTATAACGCTACAATCGTGGCATAAAGAAATAAAAAATAAAATAAAAAGCCAATAATTTAATGACAAGTATGAGTGGTATGCATTTCGTGGGATACTGATCGCGCAAACATGTGACTTTGTTAGTAACGTGCCCGTAAAAAGTTATCATCTCCAAGTACACATTTACGTTGCCCTAGGGGACATGCGTCACAGAGACACTTAACTTGACTGAAGGATCAGAGACGGAGACAGGCAGAGCAGAGGAGTGCAGGAACATGATAGTAAATGGCACAAATGACTATCGGGCTGCACCAAGAGGCAGTCGCCGCCACGGAGGGAAACCAGGTCAAAAGTGAAGAGAAAGATTCATTTTTTTTTTTTTTAAGTTGGAGCCTATAGCGCCTGTAGGCTATTATTTTTTCCTTGAGGGCTCAGGTGGTTGGCCTGCACATTCTGGAGGGTCATGATGGTTGGCCCTCGCCTGTGGTGGCGTGGGCTGGATTTTTAGAGTGACACCTATGGTCTATAGGTGAAGGTCCTGTTTTCTGTGATAGTCTGACCCTCAGTTAGGTTCATGCTGCCACGTGGTGTTCCCTCCGCCGCACTTGTAGTCGCAGTCGAAAGAACAGGTATGCTGCATGCGAGTGTCTTCGGCCACTCGACGATAAATTTTAGATTTTACAGTTGTTCCTTGGTGGGACTTGAACTCGGGACCATCTGCTCACCTACCAGGCTTTTGGTTATGCCCTGCCTGTCTCCGTCTCTGATCCTTCAGTCAAGTTAAGTGTCTCTTTGACGATTTTATCCCCCTACCTGTACAATGTGTACACGGATGATCTCAGTGCCAACCTTCGTGATAAGTGCCAGGTATCGGCTGCCACATACATGATGGGTGCATCAACTCACTGAGCTATGCTGATGATATGGTACTGCTCGCACTCACTGCGGATGCGTTGCAGGACCTTATCAATGTGTGTCAGGTGTATGCTGCCAAGCATGACATTGTCTACAACACCACTAAGACAGAGTGCATGGTAGTATCACCGGCAAGCGCTCAGGTGAATTACCTGAAAACAGCATGGCTCGGTGGGTCTGCCCTCACTTTTGTGGATAGATTCGCATACCTAGGCCATGTTATATCCCACGACATGACTGATGATGATGATATCATCAAGCAGACCACCAAGTTTCTTGTCGTGGGAAATACTCTACAGAGGAAATTCTCCTACTGTAGCAGAGAGGTGAAGATGGAGTTATTCAGGAGTCACTGCTACTCTATATACTGCAACTCGCTGTGGTCGTGGTACAAGGTGGCCACTATAAACCGCCTTAAGGTCTGTCACAATGACATCCTTAAGAGGCTTCTGGGGCTGCCCAGGTGGTGCAGCTCGTCCCTGGCTTTCGCTAGGAACGGGGTGAACAATCTGGATGTGATCCGTCGACACTCCGTCTTCAGTTTAAGGAGTAGGGTGGAGCTTTTCTACGAACTCCATCACCTCTGTCAGGCAGAGCGATCGGCCTATGTATGTGGACCTATACAACAGCGGTGGCTGGGTCTGCTGTTTGTGCAGAATGTGGGGTAGCACAGGTGTCCATGTATGCTTTTCTGTGTACTTTGATACCATGTCCCCTAATGTGCCTGTACTTTGTTCTTGTTTTTTTGTTTTTGCTCTAGTACTTAAGGTTACTCTTGGCTTGTTCTTGTTGCTTTGTTTTTTGTCTGTATGCCTCCGGGCGAGAATAAAATTATTATTATTATTATATTATTATTTTGTCGACCGCGTTAAAGATGGTCGAAAGAGTTGCCCCCGTCAGGATTTAAACTCAGGACATTGAGCTCACCACTCCAAGACGCTAACCACTCAGCCACCGCCTCCCCCAAACATATACATATGTTACATATACATGTAATACATATATATGTATATATACATATATTCATATATATATATATATATATATATATATATATATATATATATATATATATATATATATATATATAATATATATATGATATGTGTATTTTTTTTCTCTAACAATACATATTTCTAATCAAATCATATTCACAGAAAAGGCTTGTAATAACGCTCTTGTCTACGTGGCTGAGAGAGGGCGTGAGATCATGTAGAATCGAGGACGCAGGTCGGGGTGACTGGCACGACTTTGGTGGGGGGGGGGGGGGGGGGGGGGGGGGGGAGCGAGGATGATATAGGCGGCGACGCTGTAGTATTCGTCACAGCCACCTCTCCACGAGAACATGAGGTCGCTCGTTGCCGTGCTGCTCTGCCTTCTGGTGGCGGTGGGGAACGTGGCAGCGGAGGCACCAGCGCAGGACGATCAAGACTGGCCTGCAAATATTGAAATAAACCATGAAGCTCTAGCCCAGCAGCCGACAGTTGAGGAAAAAGATCAGAAGAACGACAGCTCAGAAGATATCGGACAGGTCAAGAACGAGACAGAGGTCGGACCAACCAGTAATCAAGGATGATATATTGACAGGCGACACTTGGGAAGACACCAGACAGGTTAACAACGAGACAGAGGCCGACACACCAGTGTTGGATGACAGTTTGGACAACATGCTTCCAATCAAACAGGAACAGAACGAGAACAGAATCCAGCAAACCAGAAGCTCAAGATGAGTTGAAAGACGACACTTTGGAGAACACGATCCCTATCATACAAGGAGAGAAGGAAACAGAGGCTGAAGAACAAGAAGCTGAAGACGAGGAGACTGACGACATTTGGGAGGGCTCGATCCCCATTAGACAAGGAGAGAATGAAACAGAGGCCGAAGAACCTGGAATGAAAGATGAGGAGTTGATCGATCATCTGGCAGAAGGTGAGTGGCTGGTAAATAGCAATGACACAGAGGATAACATTTCCGTCCAACACAACGAAACTCTCACTAACGGTAGGTAACAAATGGTGACTATAGATATATTTGATGAGATGAAGTGTAATGAGGACCAAGCTGCCTCATCCTCAAAGGTACAACGCATTCGCTCCATCACCCATATTGAAATTCCATCCTTTGCTTGAGTATTATATCAATCTGGCAGTCACCACAAGCCACATTATCTAAAGCCATTCCTGTAATAACAATTGAATGATTTTTCGATGCTTTTCAGGGGTGCCACTGGATGCAAGGAAAGGCCCCGGCGCTAAGGGAAGTAAGTGCACAGTTTGTACTGTTTATTAGTTTCGTTATATTGTCAAAAGTGTTGCTGTTTGCAATCTGCTATGATAAAGATTAGGACTTTTTTGAAGGAAATAAATATTGCATAGATTGATCCAGATATGTGCACTTTATTATCACTGTACGCTCTGTATAAATAAATATATCAATCAATCAATTTCAATCAATCAATCAATCAATCTAATAAAATTTATATAAATCAATAATTCAATCAATATATATATATATTTTATATATATATATATATATATTATATACACCACACCCTATAAAACAACTGATATAATTCTACATTAAGGTAGGATGAAATGTATCAAAATTCAATCTTCCAAAAACATTCCATGTAAGAGCGCGTATTTTAGACAATTGCGTCTTATGTGCCAACAAGTGCGTCTTATATGCTGACATATGCGTCTTATATGCCAACAAGTGCGTCTTAGATGCTGACATATGCGTCGTATGTGCCAACAAGTGCGTCTTAGATGCTGACATATGCGTCTTATGTACCAACAAGTGCGTCTTAGATGCTGACATATGCGTCTTATGTACCAACAAGTGCGTCTTAGATGCTGACATATGCGTCTTATGTGCCAACAAATGCGGCCTTTTAAATTTCTTCTAATTTTCACAACGGACATAAGTCACATCGAAACGTAGGTACTAATGTGAGAAAGCTCATAAGCTTTAACCATGTAGAGCGCCCGAATCAAATTTGAGCTTCAAGTTTTAGGACTAAAGTGGAACATCAAAGTTTTAGAACAAATATGTTTGAATATCAACCGTGACCGGAAATATTATGAGATAAAAGTTCGTAGAAATTAGTATTTCCAAACAATCTCTTCGCGGCAAAACTTTAACCTATGTTTCTTTTCTAAGGATGATCTAGCTTTACACCTATGAACTATATATAGTTCAATTGAGGTTAATAGATATACAAAATATTAAGATTTTATCCACATATACATTCCCTATGAGAAACGAGGCTAAACATACAAAATGTTTACTAGGCATGAAAAAGTGTAAATTTTCAAAAAATATCTACTACAACGCATCATAATTATTATGTTCTGAGACTAATAATTCAGCTCGCCGCGTTGAGTGTAAGCTGTCGGCCTGTCCGTTAGACCTGATCTCCCTGTTTCGTTTGCTATCCACTCACTATGCACTTTGTAATTACTAATCCAACCTGTCCGACTTCATCCTAACCTAAAACCACTATCTCAACTGTATGACAACCTAAAATAATAGATTTTTGCTCAATCGTATATCATAAAGAACCTCCAGGAAGCAGTAAAAATCTCAGCACAAAGCCGGTCATTTCCGCCAAATCAACTCATAAAATCGAATGCTGGAAATCCGGACAGCCCTCCAGGTACGCCGTGTGGTTATCATGGTTTGGTGACAAGATGTCCTCGGAACTCCAACACATGCCAGGCAAAACCTAAAAGCATAAGTTTTCTTCCTAATTATGATTAATTTCTTTTGAGGAGACACCATACACTAGTTAGCTTTGGAAGATGAAAACAAAAAATTATGCTTACATATGGTCAACTTACTTTTCTTCCTTGTGATAGAATGACTTACAATGTACTCTCCCATTCTACACGCCGAAACTTCGATTTGCTCGGTGATTATTTCGCATTCAAAGTTGACATGAGGGAAAACCCCA
>JACEEZ010014557.1:22500-31429 GCA_016584305.1 Chionoecetes opilio | reverse complement strand
TGCATTTTGGTGGTACTGTTTTCCATGAGTCCCCCGGGGCTGCGCTAGTGCAGGTGCCTGTTTGGTTCGGATCGATGGTTCATGGGTAGGGCCTCTGGAGGTCTTAGGACGTATCAATGTCATAGTGTAGTCAGAGCCCCGTGACCTGGGTGGTTATTCCGGGTGGGGCTATAGTGGGGCTGGGGTGGAGGTTGGGGGGGCAGGGGTGTGGCGACGGAACTCCTTATCAATGTTATCTGCGGATCCGCTGTTGATTTCTTCGTGCAGTTTGAGGTGAGATTCGACTGGAAGAGATAGAGGAGAGGTGTTAGTGGTGGTGGTGGTGGTCGGGGGGGTTAGTGGGTTAGTGGGGGGGGGGGGGTGAAGGTGTGTGTGTGTAAATTTAATATACGGCACTCTTTTATCACACACAAAAAAAAACATTTCATCCTCCTCTTCTTACTCTTTCTTTCAAACTACTACTACTAGTGCTACTACTGCTACTACTACTACTACTACTACTACTACTACTACTACTACTACTGCTACTGCTACTGGTACTACTACTACTCTACTACTACTACTACTACTACTACTACTGCTACTACTACAACTACTACTGCTACTGCTACTGCTACTACTACTACTACTGCTACTGCTACTGCTGCTACTACTACTACTACTACTACTACTACTACTACTACTACTGCTACTGCTACTACTACTACTACTACTACTACTACTACTACTACTACTACTACTGCTGCTGCTACTACTGCTGCTGCTGCTGCTGCTACTACTACTACTACTACTACTACTACTACTGCTACTGCTACTACTACTACTACTACTGCTGCTACTACTACTACTGCTGCTACTACTACTACTACTACTACTACTACTACTGCTGCTGCTACTACTACTGCTACTGCTACTACTGCTACTGCTACTGCTACTACTGCTACTACTACTACTACTGCTACTACTGCTACTACTACTACTACTACTACTACTACTACTACTACTACTGCTACTACTACTACTACTACTACTACTGCTACTGCTACTGCTACTACTACTACTACTACTACTACTGCTACTGCTGCTACTACTACTACACTACTACTGCTACTGCTACTGCTACTACTACTCTACTACTATACTACTACTACTGCTGCTGCTGCTACTGCTACTGCTACTACTACTACTGCTACTGCTACTACTGCTACTACTGCTACTGCTACTACTGCTACTGCTACTACTACTACTACTACTACTACTACTGCTACTGCTACTACTACTACTACTAGAGAGAGAGAGTCCGGCCGCCATTGAACTTGGTCACCGGTTTTGGAGCTCTGCAAACTTCTGCCCAGTTTTATAGGCTGCAGCCCTCGTATCATGTTCATCTAAGTGGACTTTATTTGATGTGAAGTGGTGAATCGCCTGACATACGTGGAGAGGAGCCTCAAAAAACATTAAGGAAAATGAGTTGAAATATATTTTTGGAAGCTGACTGTGTTGGATCACCTATGCGCCTGCGCAGAGCTGTGCGAGCGGTGGTGCCAAGTGCTGTTCCAGTGACAAACATGGAGGTGAATAATCTTCTATGTTTCTTAAGTGGAGCCAAAGGTGACTATTCTAGTGAATCATGGTCTGAAATTATATCATCATTCTACTCTCATGAAGATATAAAGGCAGCAAAGACCCTGATAGCTAACTTGACGAAGAAGGATATTGTTTGGCGTCGGGATCCTGAAAAGAAAAAACGAGACCTCCAAGATGTTTTGGAGCTTCACGATGAGTTCGTACAGTCAAAGCTCAAGATGAAATTTGTTGCAAGCTCGCACAAACGTCTTCCGCCTATGGGTCTTGAGATGCTGGCTCCTGTTATCAACAACCTGGCTGATGAGGTAAAGAAAACAAATGAATTGTTGCCTAAAATTCTGGACATCAAATCATAAGTAAGTAACACTGCTGACACTGTGAGCACATTGACGATTGATGTTCTAGATCTTAATAAGAAATTCAGCAATGCTGTAGATGGCTTGCAAGAAGCATCCCAAAATATACAAGCTTACCCACCCAAGACGGTGAATGATATAGTTTCATTTACAAGAGCATCTGAATATAATGAGTCACCCATTAGAGAGGATTCACACGAAATGAACCACATAAACAAATCACCGAACACCTACGCTGAAACAGTTGTCAAAACGCCTAACAAGGAACACGAAGAGTCGGTAGTTGGTGCGAGTAGCACTGATACGAGGAGTAAAGGTGCTATACCGAAACTGAGAACTCATCATAACCACGGTGAGGCAGTACATCGCAGGAGAAATACTCTACCATCACCAAGGTTATCACGGCAACAGCAGGAGGGACAACCATCATTACAGGAGGATAAGGAAGGACAGACGCCTCACCAGGACCAGAGAAGAAATTGGAACTTTGTGGATAATAGAAGAAAACGGAGCAGAGTGGTGGGCGCCAGGCGTGAAGGTAACGCCACTCTGAAGGCTGTAAAGAGGACTGTCGACGTCTTTATCGGTAGGCTGGACAATGATGTTACAGCGGAGGATGTCCATGAGTATATAAAGAATACCTTTTACGTCACTGTATATAATGTTCGTCAATTAAAATTTTATCTAAGGATTTTTCTGCCTTTAAAGGTAATATCAACTTGAATGACAGAGCAACTCTCTTCAACTCAGATTTATGGCCTGAAGATATTATTGTTGATAAATATTTTAATAGAAATACTAGGAGATCTGAGAATTAGTTTACTGTCTGCTTTGTTTTAGAACATACTTCTTCTAAGATGGATATAAAGGTTTGTAGTTACAACTGTTGCTCTTTAAAGAGAAATATTGATGTGGTTCGCTCAATTGCTGCTCAGAATTATGATTTTATATTTTTACAGGAAACGTTTTTATTGGATGATAGATTGGGTGATATTAATTTTATAAGTGAAATTTATGAAAGTGTAGGTGTACCTGCAATCTACTCTGAGAAGTGTCTTGTCTCCAATGCAGGGAGATGTGAGGGTGGATTAGTATGCTTATGGAGAAAGAGTGTTAAGTGGAAAGTAAAAATATTATTGAGTGATAAGGATTACATTGTTTTACAAATATTGATTGGGAATTTTAGAATTATTTTAATAAATGTTTATTTAAAAAGTGTTACGTGGGAGGCAAAAACCATGGATGAATACCTACAACAACTTCACACATTAGGACGAATTTTAGCAAATGAAAATTTTTATTCTTTTTATATTTTAGGAGATTTTAATGCTGACCCTTTTGCTGGAAAGGCGTGGACTCCCCTGATAATTTTTGTAGTAGAAATAACTTGCATGTGTTGGATTTTGACATTCTTGACCCCGATAGTTTTACTTTTGTACCATATAATGATTCACATTGCAAATGGTTAGATCATATATTAGGAAGAAATAGTAATGATATATATTTCAATAGTATAGAGATTTTATATGACTTTGTTGGATCAGATCATTTACCTATTTCATGGAATATTCACATCTCTAGGACTCTGTCTATGTATAACATAAAAGAAAGTGTTCAGCAGAATCATGTTGAATATATACCTTGGAGGAGTCTCACTTCTCATGAATATGAATGTATGAATAAGAATATTGATGATGAACTTCAGAACATTTCATATGAAGCTACTATGTGTCGTAGTGTTGGATGCCAGCATGAGGGCCACCTGTTGCAGCTCGATGATTTTTATGAGAAATTGATCAATGCTGTTTTTAGTTCTTCCATAAATTTTTTCTAAAACGACTGTTAAGGAAAACAAGTTTAAAGTAGTACCAGGATGGAACAGAAATGTTAAGGATTTGTATACTAACTTTAAGGATGATTATAAAGTATGGTTATTAAATGGAAAGTAGAGAGATACTGCTGAATTCACAAACATGAAAACAAATAGAAAATTGTTCAAAGAAGCACTTTCTAATTGTAGAAAAAATGAAATCCTTGAGAGATCGATATCTATACAACAGAAATATGAATCAAAGGATATGATAGCGTTCTGGAAAGAAATTAAAAAGAAAAGTAATAAACAAAAGTCCTCAAATATAATCGATGGAGAAGATGACTCAAAAAAAATTATTGATTGTTTCCATAACAAATTTTTTAATAAAGAGAACGTTTCTTACACAAATGAAGAGCAAAGTTTACTTGATAAACCGAAAGATACTTGGAATAGGAGGAATAAATTTCATGTTATTTCTGCTGAAAGATTACATTACTACATAAAGAGACTAAATAAAGGGGTGGGTCAGGATGGCATCCATTCTCTACTCCTACAGAATGCCTCCAAACAATTACTTGCAAATATTTGTGTGTTTGTGAATGCATGTTATAGCCACTGTTATATCCCTTCACATTTGCTTAGGGGTGAAATAAATCCTATAATAAAAGATACTAAGGGAAATATCGGTGATTCAAACAATTATCGACCAGTAATGCAGTCATCATGTATACTGAAATTATTTGAAATGCACATATTGGAAATTTTAGAGGAAAAACTTGATTTTAGCCATAAACAGTTGGGTTTTTGTGCAAACATGTCAACCAATGATGCTTGTTTCCTTCTAAAAGAAACTGTTAATTCTTATACAAAAAATAATGATAAAGCATTTGTAGCATTTATGGATTTGTCCAAAGCTTTTGATAAGGTAAATCATTTTATTTTAGGTAATATGTTATTAGATAGGAACATTTCTCCTGACATTGTTTTATTTTTAATGAATTATTTGAGGAATCAGAGTGCTAGAATTATATGGAATGGTCTTCAAGGATCTTATACAGAAATCGGTACTTGTGTAAGACAAGGAGGAATTTTGTCGCCATTTTTATTTAAATTATATATTGATGATCTTCTCAGGGACATATCCAACCTTGACGTAGGATGTAAATATGGATCATTTAGAATGAATATTATAGCGTATGCTGATGACATAGTTTTACTTTGCTGACTCTCATAATAACTTAGAAAACATTATTAGATGTATTTGAAAGTAAAATTAAATTTGAAAACTAAAGGTAAATCATTCAAAATCTAAATGTATGTGTTTTCATGATGTAAATAAGAAGAAATGTAAGATGAAGGGATATATAAGTCACTATAAAATCGTGGAAAATTTCAAATATTTAGGACATTATTTGTCATTCAATTTTTGTGGTAAAATAGATGTAGAGGAAAGGCTTCAAAGTTTTTACAGTAAATTTTACACTGTCTTGCGTAAGTTTAAAGGAATCAATTCACAAGCATTACTTTTTCTATTCAAGTCATACTGTATTCCTATCTATGATCTTCAAATGTGGAATTTATGTAAGATTAACTCGAGTTATATATTCAAAACATTTGAGATAGCTTATGCAAATGCACTTAAGAAAATTTTAGGATGTCCATTTTTAACCAGTAATCACAGTATTGTCAAAGAGTATAACATGCTTTTATTAAAACATTATGTAACAACAGTTCAAGTTCCGTATTTTAGATCTTTAAGCAAGAAAAATTATTCTGTATATATTTTGAACAAACCTTTGTTTTTTGAGGGTATGTCTTTTAAATCTTTTTTAATTTTTTTATTCAGAATTTATAAAATAACTTTTTTAGATAATAGTATGGATGTAGTTTTAGCAAGTATTACTTGGGTTCAGAACCATGAAAATATGAGAGGAGTTCCACTTCCTATAACTTCATGATAATTTTTTTTTTTTTTTGTGATATGTAATATACAACTCCTTGTATGTTATGCAATAAAGATGATGATGATGATGATGATGACTACTACTGCTACTACTACTACACTACTACTACTACTACTACTACTACTATACTACTACTACTACTACTACTACTACTACTACTACTACTACTACTACTGCTACTGCTAATACTACTACTATTTTTTCTACTACATTTTTTTTTATTACAGATACCTCCACCGCTTGTTTATTTGCGGACTTAATTAACTGGAGGCCAGTAGCCCCAACTCTGATCGCTACTGACTGTGGCATCCAACCATAGGCTACTACTACTTTTCCACTACTTACTCCCCTCTCTCCGTCATCTACACTAATATGCCGCTCTCCACTACAGTGGCCTGGTAGTTCAGGCCATCTAAATCGATGGTTGTGGGGGCGGAGTATCTAGTACCCCTGAGACATAGGAGGGCAGACCTGAGCAGGGAGAAGGAGAGACGGCACCTCATCCAGGCTACAACGTGGCTCCTTGGCTGGTGCTTCTTTTCTGCCATTACATCTGCTAGTCTTGAATAGAAGCACTTGGCCTTGGGGCCCATCCCGCCTGACGTAGTGAAAACCAGGGGTGTGAAGCTGCCGTGGTCGACATTCCGGATCCTATCTCCATAACTCCTGATTTTTTCCCGTTCATTCTTTTGGTGAGCAGCTTCCAGTGGGATCCTCTGGTAGCAGGCGGCCATTGGATCGAAGATTCTGATGTCCATGAACGCTCTCTGTCCTCTGGTCCAGAAACCACGAGCACTTACGTCCACTCGGGCCTCGTTTGTGGTGTTGGCCGTCCTGTACTGCACGTGTACTACTACTACTACTACTACTACTACTACTACTACTACTACTACTACTACTACTACTACTACTACTACTACTACTACTACTAATACTACTGCTACTACTGCTGCTACTACTACTACTACTACTACTACTGCTACTACTACTACTACTACTACTGCTACTGCTACTGCTACTACTACTACTACTACTGTTACTGCTACTACTACTACTACTACTACTACTACTTCTACTACTACTACTACTACTACTACTACTACTACTACTACTACTACTACTACTACTACTGCTACTACTAATTCTACTACTACTACTACTACTACTACTGCTACTGCTACTGCTACTGCTACTCCTACTGCTACTACTACTACTACTACTACTACTACTAATGCTACTGCTACTGCTACTGCTACTGCTACTACTACTACTACTACTGCTTCTACTACTACTACTGCTACTACTACTGCTATTGCTACTGCTACTACTACTGCTACAGCTACTACTGCTGCTACTACTACTACTACTACTACTACTACTGCTACTGCTTCTACTACTACTACTACTACTACTACTGCTACTACTACTACTACTGCTACTACTACTACTACTGCTACTACTACTGCTACTATACTACTACTACTACTGCTACTACTACTGCTACTACTACTACTATTGTTGGAATTTATGTCACATACATATTTAATATGAGGTTCTTACCTAATCAATCAAACCCATGGCTATCATCCCGACACATTATCCCAGCTAATCAACTAACTAGAATAGTTATCGGTGGATAGTGGGTTGAAATGCGGATCAGGGTTTGATTAATACTGCATGTCCGGGGATCCGATGTGGTCGCCGCGTGATCAGACCGCCCGTGATTGACAAGAGGCGGAGGGCTGGAGACTTAGTGTTGCGATACAGGCGTCAGAAGGTCTTCATAACCAGGTTATCCATGACGCATGGCTATTATCAGTGTGTTGTATTCTAACACAGTCCTATTGGTTTATCACTTATATGTACAATTAACTATGTACAAAATCTCTTCATATTAATCAGAGAAAAGATGTTAGTCCCATGAGGGCTGGAATGATACTGATTCTCCGATGGGCAGCGGCTAGCGGCCACCACAAATTACACGTGTCACCTTAAGGTAGGTGGCAGGTGGACCACCATAATTGGTGCAAATTCAAAAGACGGCGGCCAATGACCGGTCGCTCCAAATTAAGGTGCAAATGCTTAATAACCACTGGGAATATTAATTTATATTATCCCCAGTACTTATCATTTACTTAAATTACCTTAATATTACCTATTACCATTATAATTAGATATACATATCCCTATACACCCTCCTATGACGAGCGGAAAATACCTCACTCACAAGGGGGGGTGGGGGGGGTGGAAACAAAACCACCACTCTACCAATTATGAGAGGGTGGTTGATGGATAATTTCCACAACTACTACTACTACTACTACTACTACTACTACTACCAATTTCTACTATCAATTTACTACATTTCTAATGCCAGTAATAAATTTAATTATGTTCTTTATGCAGATGACACCAATCTGCTCTTACAGGATAAAAACTTAGATCACTTAAATGCGGTGTTAAATACTGAACTAGAAAAAATTAGTAAATGGGTTTTAGCTAACAAATTAAAGGTAAATATTACAAAAACTAATTATATGCTATTTCAAAATCGATTTGTAGTATACAACATGGGTCCAGTATATATGGATGGGTGTGAACTTAAGAGGGTTGCATGTACAAAAATTTTGGGGGTTATCATAGATGAAAACTTGAATTGGAAAAATCATATTCAATCAGTCTGCTTAAAATTGTCAAAAATTTGTGGAATATTATACAAAATTCGTTGCAATCTAACAACTGATGCTTTAAAAAGTATATATTATTCCCTGTGTTATCCTCTTATTATATATTGCGTGTCCATCTGGGGTTGTACGTGGCCGTCAAATGTAAAGGAAATTATTGTCACTCAGAAGAAATTGATCAGAACCATAACATATAGAGGGAAACATGACTCTACACTTTCTATTCAATGAGTTAAATTACTAAAATTTGAATTACTACTTAAATATTTTTGTCTTCTCACTGTTTATAATGATTTAAATGATAATAGTAACAACAGAAAAAGATTTAGAATGATTCATCACAGCCTAGGTACCAGAGGTAACAATGTTAACTTGTTATGTCCACAACCAAGAACAACACTTTACAAATTTTCTATATATTGTTTTGGCCCGAAATGTTGGAACGCATTACCAGATGATATCAAAACAGCAAATAATCTCAATATATTTAAATTTAAACCTAAACAGTATTTATATAATTTACAA
>JACEEZ010014557.1:5000-20000 GCA_016584305.1 Chionoecetes opilio | reverse complement strand
GCTGCTGCTGCTGCTGTTTCTGCTGCTGATGCTGACTGCTGCGCTCGACTGCTGCTGCTCTGCTGCTGCTGCTGCTGCTGCTGCTGCTGCTGACTGCTCTGCTGCTGCTGCCTGCGGCTTGCTCGACTGCTGCTGCCTGCTGCTGCTGCTGCTGCTGTGCTGCGCTGCTGCTGCTGCGCTGCTGCTGCTGCTGCTGATAGCTGCTGCTGCTGCTGATGCTGCGGCTGGCTGCTGCTGCTGCTGCTGCTGCTGCTGCGGCTGCTGTGACTGGCTGCTGCGCTGTCTGATGCTGCTGCTGCTGCTGCTGCTGCTGCTGCTGCTGCTGCTGCTGCTGCTGCTGCTGCTGTGCTGATGGCGGTGCTGCTGCTGCTGCCTGTGCTGCTGCTCATGCTGGCCTGCTGCTGACGGCTTGCTGCTGCTGCTGCCTGCTGCGCTGCTTAATGACATTCAAAACCTTTTGGGATTCTTAAATGGGTTTTTATCAGTCCCCACGGATTTCGAATCTTTAGGAAAAACATATTAAGTTTCAGCAGTATCTTCTAATAAGATTGATTTCGCAGAAGATGGAATTTGTTGGTGCTCGTTCTTTGCACTGATCAATTTGGCTGATCTTTTCGAAACAGGGCGACCAGAATTGAACGGCATATTCTAAGATGCGGCCTATGCCAAGGAACGTGTATAATGTGTCATTAACTTTCGGTAGTTTTATGTTCAAAGGTACGTTAATAAAGCCCAACCCTCATATTTGCCTTTTTACTGGCAGCTAGCAATGCGGACGGTTCAGATCATTACTGATGATGACACTAAATCTTTTCCTGCTGTACTTCAGTTAACGCCCCAATTTATGTGCATTTGATAGTATATTTGAGTGCCCTTATCGTTGCCTTATATGCATTACTTACATTATCGGAATGGAATTTTAATAGGCCATGTATCACTCCAATCTGATAGGTTGTCGAGATCATTGTATGAGTTCGCAGTTTCTCTGTATATGCCTTACCGCCATTAATTTGGTGTCATGCTGCAATTCGATATTTAGATTAAAATCCGCAGTCCAGATCTTGATAATATCAGAAAAAGAGTAGGGGACCCAAGACCGAGCACTGAGGCACCACCACTCGTAACATCTAAACAATTAGATGCCTCGCCATTTATTACTACCCGTGTAAAACGATTGAAAGCCAATCGCCAATCCCTGAACTTAATTGTCTCTTCTAAGCCATCGTTCCTTTAGCTCTGGTCAACAGTGCTTATGCAGGGAACTGTATCGAAGGCTTTCTGAAAATCAAGGTAATATTACATCGAGGGAACTTAGTGTCCAGTTTGGAAGAAATGACATTAAAAAAATCGAGTAGGTTTGTTAAGCAGGAATCTCTTATTTCGAAACCAGCTGGGAGTTTTATGAGATTTTCATCGAGAACGACACTATTTTTTATCCGCAATATTTTCTCAAATAGTTTAACAATCAGGAGTAGACTAATTGGGCGATAATTACTTGCGAGGCTCTGACTCACTTTCTTGAATATCGGTGTAACATTGCAAATTTCCACATACTAGGAACAGTGTTGTCACTAAGCGATGTATGAAAATAATCTTTAATCGGAGCGCCCCAACAATCAAGTTTACTGTGAACCCCCACAAACGCCCAGCAACGCCTTTCCTATCTGCTTTCATCGCGAAGTCAGAGTAGCCGAGGATTATTACGCAGTACTGTTCGTTGTCCGAAACGCCACGGATTAATTAGTCTTGCGAGTCAATGATATTTCAGCAAATACGATTGATATTTACCAAGATATTTGTCAGTTATATCACGCGTATGAGTTATTTTTGTTTTTTTGGCAGTCGACACAAAGCACAGTAAATCAGCGTTTATTAAGTAGTTCTTGGCAACATAGTTCCTATGTCTATGGCTATACAGTATCGCAATCCGTATTAGATTTTTATAGAACCTTTTCTGGGTGTGGGGATATTCCTTTGTAGCAATTTGTTTCTCATACGCACGCTTATAAAGCACGTGTGTAGATTAGTGCTGCTTCATGTCATGCTGACAGTGTAAAGTTTATCAAGTCTATTAGCGATATGATCAAATCTAGAATAAGTCGATAGTGAGTGAAAACACTTGAAGATCGCATTCAGTAGTGACTTCAGTCATACGCCTCACAGAAAGCGCTTTTGACACGCTCGTAAAACAGGTAGATGCGATTGCAAGCTACATGTCGTCGATCTAATTCATCCTAACGCTCATCCGAGGCTCAGGTAAGTATCGTCATTTATCTTTTGTAATTCGTAAGATATGCCTGGCTTCGTTATCGACTGTACCGCATGAGGTAAAGCTCAGTGTGTGTTCCACAACCGATATAGTAGACGTATATCGATAACGAGTTGTGAATTATATGTCCCCCCGCCGTTAACTTCTCCTGCACCGCCATTCGTGAACATCCCAATAGAATCACAATTGCTTTCTCGATCGCGCAGTTGTGATACCACTGGATATGTAATATATTGCTGGTCGATAGAGTAAGCCCTATTGCGACTCTCAAGCTTGACGTACTGCTCCATGATGGCCTCTGAACTGTACAGCTGCAGTAATTCTGCATATATCAGGCTGGACATTGTGAGACCTACAATAGGGTAACCGTAGTTATCTGCGATAGTCGATACCGTAGTTTGTCCCTACATCTGTATCGATCCGCATCTGATGATTATGCACTGTGATGTGCAGCATAGTTTAGGTGATGTACAGGTCCTTTTTTTTTTACCCGTTTTTTTTTTTCCCCCCCCCAAATATTAATTGGACAGTCAGCACCGCTACACACTAGAGTCTCAATGTCCGGTAATGCAAGTGCCTTGCTCGCCCCTGTGTTCTCACACACGCCGCGCTCCCTTTCTCGCCCACATGTCTCCCCAGCTGTAAACATGTACTTTACTATCTAGACTTGATTCCCTCTATTTCTTATTCTCTTTTATTTTTCAAGCCCTTCTTGTAGGCTCACGCGACCCACCTGATTTAAATATACTTCGTCCACATATGCAAGGCAACGCATACCTTCTATATCAGCAGAATTATTATTCCAGGTTTAGACGAGGTAGGTTAAAATCTCCACAAATAATTGTATCGTTATTATTGTTTCACAACTGACTTATCCGCTCATAGAGGAGGCAATCTTACTTCCGCATTAGATTGGGAGGGGACGAATATATTGTCCCAAGACGTTCGCAAGTTACCGTTTTAGTCTTAATCTTGCGTTTTATCTTTTAGACTGAGGCATATATGATTCTTTGTTTACTATATCCCCCGATTTCGGTTGCTTGCAAATTTTTTTAAATGTAAAGAATGACACCTCCACCCCCTGCTTTATGCGTGCGACAATTTAGGAATGTTCTATAGCCTGGAAGGCTTATTTCAGCTAAAAAATGGTTATCTTTTGTGTTTGCCAAACTCTCAGTGATAATGACGAGTATCTGGCGTCGTTTCGGCAAACCAACGTATGCGAATAATTCGTTACGCTTTAAAATAATGCCTCTGCATTTTTTGTAGAGTAATTTAAGTTCCTGATAGTTTTTTGGTAACCTTGCGTGAGGGGTTTACCGGCAGGGCGTCTAGGGTCCACTGTTACACGGGGGGGGCGCTTGATTAAGTTACTTTGATTAGTTATTTGCGGAAACGGAGACGTGGACCCAGCGTTGCCTGGTGGGGTAAGGAAAGGGGTTAAGGGGTGATGCTGCTACCGCCGTCCGCTCGGTGTTTTTTTATCGGTAAGAAGAAAGTTTGTCATTTAGCAGAGTTCCTAATCGTGCAGGGCGACAGGGGCTGAGTGGAGTCCGTCATCCCCAACACAGGATGGAATTCCTCAACAGGATGGTCCTAGTAGAAATTATCCCAGAAGTTTGCGAAAATCTACATTCTCCTGTACTAACGTGCACAAAGAGACCTCATTCGGTTATTTGTGCTGAACGCCTTATGTAAACGCGTCGCTACTCCTAGTTGTGGGAGCATTCCTGAAATAATGATATGATTAGTTTTAGTTCTTGAATTTCCCGGATCAACTTCTGTACTCTGTCCGAATTTCTTCAGATCCGCTACTGGACACGTCGTGGTTCCTTGCATGGATGGACATATGAGAGTCGGTTATCGTTAGTGTTCTTGTTGACGTCATCGCAGCGAGTGATTCATTGTCGTCGAGTCCTTTGCCCTGGGAAACAGAAGCGCTTTCCTTTGTCACTCGGACCCCTACCACAAAACTCCACGTTGTCCTCGGAGAATTGAGTCCCCGATCCAATCTGCGTCCGTGAACTTTCTTCATTTCGCCCAAAAACCTGAAATTTGTTGTAGGTTTTGATCGTTAGGGGCGCCTGAACGCTGTGGTCGTGTGATCCTCGCCTTACGGGAACAAAGGGAGCAAGGGGAAGGAGAAGAAAAAGACGAGGGAGCGGGGGAGGAAGGAGGGGAGGGGCTGGCGATAGAGGATGAGTGAGGAGGAAGCGAGGAGGAGGAGAGGAGGGAGGAGTAGAGGAGGAGGAATAGGCAGTTGGAGTTGGAGGAGGAGGTGGAAGTTGGAGGAGCGAGTTGGAGGAGGAGAAGGAGTAGGGAGTTGGAGGAGGAGGAGGAGGAGGGGGAGGAGGAGGGAAGAGAAGAGGGAGGAGGAAGAGGAGGGAGGAAGAGAGGGGAAGAGGAGGAGGACAAGAGGAGGAGGAAGGGGAGGGGGGGAGAAGAGGAGTGAGGGGGCAGGAGGTGGGAGGAGAGAGGAGGAGGTGGAGGAGGAGGAGTAGGATGCGGGGGGAAGGAGGAGGGAGGAGGGAGGGTGGAGGAGCAGTGGAGGGGTTGGTGAAAAATAGAAGGGGATGTGTGAGACGGTAGGGCCGGGTAGGCTTTAAGGAGGTGGAGGATCTTTAAGTTAGAGGAGTCGATATGGTGCGGGGAAGATCTGGGAGAGGAGGATGAGGAGGGAAGGGGGGGTAGTAGGAGGAGGAGGAGGAGCGGAGGAGGAGATTCCAAGCCGTAATTTCTAAATATGAGAATTTATTCATCAAATATTCATAGCAACATACACGCAACAATATCTCTCTCTCTCCTCTCTCTCTCTCTCTCCTCTCTCTTCTCGTACTCTCTCTCTCTCTCTCTCTCTCTCTCTCTCTCTCTCTCTCTCTCTCTCTCTCTCTCTCTCTCTCTCTCTCTCTCTCTCTCTCTCTCTCTCTCTCCTCTTCTCTTCTCTCTCTCTCTCTCTCGATAAGGATTATTTTTCGTATTATTATTATTATTATTATTATTATTATTATTATTATTATTACTATTATTTGCTTTTATGCTTAATTGGTGCTTAAAAATATACGCTTATTTTATGCATAGCTAGAGTTTTAAGTTGAGAATGGCTTGTCTTGCTACGCCTTTCCCTGTCGCCTGGCCTCCCTACCAGCAGATAACAGCCTGCGCTACTTATTTCCTGTCTCATCACCTTTATATCAAGCATCGGTGGTTCAGTGGTAGAATTCTCGCCTGCCACGCGGGAGGCCCGGGTTCGATTCCCGGCCGATGCACAATTTTTCATCTATTTGGCATGAAAGCTTATACGTGCATGAATTATTGCTGTATTTTGTTGTATTAAGACGTGTATGTATGTGTGTTTGTCGCCCTTATTTAAGCTTGATCAGCGACAACCAGCTTACAGACGCTTGGCAACTTGTGTTTTAGCAAAGTCATATTTCGTGTCAGTCATTGCCAGGCTTTCTCCGCGTCCAGCCCCCCCCCCCCTCTCTCTCTCTCTCTCTCTCTCGCTCTCGCTCTCTCTCTCTCTCTCTCTCTCTCTCTCTCTCTCTCTCTCTCTCTCTCTCTCTCTCTCTCAGTGCCTCTTGTATCACTTCAGGCATCTCCAGCACACTTGTAAGGCGAGCTGGATATGGCTATGCTTGAAGAACATGCATTAATATTACGCCTCTTAGCCACAGTGTTATGTTTCTGCGGCTCTTGACGACACCCATAATGAACCCGCCTGACTCAACAAGGCAGATTAAATAGCATAAACATATCTACTTAGAAATAATTCCTAAGTATTTAAAGAAAACTATTTTGCCATAAAAAAAATATTTGGGTTTTTCGATTCAAGACAAATTAAATATAGATTTGTCTGCTTAGAAAAGATTCGTACATATTTAATTGAACTATGTTTTGCAGTGTAAAATTTTGATTCCGCTCACATAAACTTAACTGCTTAGAAAAGAATCGTAAATATTTTAATTGAACTATATTTTGCAGTGTTAAATTTGGTTGTTCCGTCTCATAAGCTTATCTGCTTAGAAAAGATTCGCACATATAAAAAGAAAACTATATTTTGCAGTGAAAAATACTAAATTTAATACTAAATTACTGCTTAATAATAGTAATGATACGACATAAAAATATACTAAATTTGGGTGTTCCATCTCATAAATGTATCTACTTAAAAACCCGTCAGGGTAGCATGGTTGGTAGAGTCGTGAACTCGCGTGCAGAGTCACTGCATTCGGTCAGCGGTTCGAGTCCAAAAAGGTTCGTCCGGGCCCGGGGTTTTGGGGCGTTTTTGTATAGTCAAAAACCTTGTAGTTGTACTTGAAAAAGTGTCAGATAGGATAAAAAGTTTTTAAATTTTATTGCTTAGAAAAAAATTTTCAAATATTTTTAAAAAAAAAATTTGAAAAAAGTTTGGTTTTTCCCGGGGCAGCCGGGTTTACGGTTTAGCGGGAAGCGATCGGGTTTAATTTTTTCAGCTTACTTTTCCCCGGTGTCAAGTGAGGATGGGGGGGAATGCGGGAAATACGGGGGAGGGTTGGGGGATAATTTGGGCTGTTGTGTTGTGTGTGTGTAGGGGGTGTGTTTTGTGTTTTGGTTGGTGTTGTGTGTGGGGGGTGGTTTTGTGGGGGTGTGGGGGTTTGTGTTTTTGGGGGTTTTTGGGTTTTGGGGGTGGGGTGGGTTTTGGGGGGGGGGGGGGGGGAAACCTTCTTTTAGTGTAGTGGTTACACGTGGGCCCAAACAACCGAAAAAAAGGTTCCCCGGGTTCGCCCCCCCGGGGCGGAGGGGAAAGATAGATGGGGGCTTTTTTTAAAATCCCTACCCCTGCCCCCCCCCGGGAGTGAAGGGGGGAAAGGGGGGTCCCACCCGGGGGTTTTTTTTAACCCCCCCCCCGGGGGGTTTGGCTTGGGCCCAAACCCAAAATTTATGCAGCAGCGGTAGATAAATAGGGCCCCTTTAAAGGGGATTATCCTTTTTAAAAAAAAAACAAAACAAAAAAAAAAGAGGGTTGGGGGGGGTTGGGGTGTGGGGTGGGGGGTTTTGGGGGGGTGGGGGGGGGATGGGGGTGGGGGGGGGGGGGGGTTTTGGGGGGTGGGGGGGGGGTTTTTGTTTAAAATATAGGGGTACCCCTGTTGACAGCTTTCTATTGGGGCAGGGAGGGGTTTTTTGGTTTTATTTTAGCGGAAAGGATAAACACACAAAAATTTAATAAAAAATTTAAAAAAACCCAAAAATATGAAGCCCCCTCAAAAAACACTTTTCTTCATCTTTCCTTCCTTTCTTTGCTTTTTTTCTTTTAAAAAAAGGGGGTAAAAAAATAATGTCTATAAAAAAAAGACTTAAAAACTAGGGGGGGGGGGCCCCAGTAAAAGACCCCATACCTCCGCCCGAAATTTAAATCAAATTTGGGGTATACGTATAGGTATAAAATATAAAATTATAAAAATATATATATATAAATATATTTTATATTTTTTTTCTTTATAAAATAAAAAAAAAAAGAAAATAAAAATATATATATATATATTTTTAAATTAAAATAAAAATTTGCAATCAGTAGGGAGCGCATAACCCTACGGCGAAAAAAAATTTCATCAAGGGGTTTTTCCCTTTGGAAAACATTGTCAATAGATTTCATCCAAAAATTAAATCAGTTTTTCCCCTTATACCAAAAAAGGATTTAATAGCCGAGTTTGGTCCAAATCTTTCGTAACTTTTCAAAGAAAACCCTTGTTCACTAACAAAAACCCCAGAAACGGGACAGCCCCAGACAGAAAAGGGACAGACGGGCGGGAGGGGGATGGGGAAAAACAAAACCCCCCCCAAACTTCTTTTTAGGGGAGGAAAATGGGGTCGCTCTACACAAATTATTTTTAATCTTTTTTTTTCCCTTTTCCCATTTTGTCTTTTTTAAAAAAGGGGCAAAACAAAAAATAAAACATACAAAAAAAATTTAAATAAAGTGCTACAGCCCACTTTTTTTTTTTTCTCCTTTCTTCCCCCCCAGGGGAACCCTAAAGAAAATTCAGACATTTTCACTTTTCCCCTCCTGCGAGGAATTTTAAACGGGGGGGTATTAAAGGGGCCCTCAATTTTGGGAGACAATTGTTATCTCCCGCGCTGAGGGGGAGAAAGAGAAAGAGAGAGAGGGGAAAAGAAAAGGGGGAGGGGGGGGACAAAGGGGGAGAGGGGGGGAGAAAAGGGGGAAAGGAGGAGAGAGAAAAAGAGAGAGGGGAGAGTGGAGAGAGGGCGGGGGGGGGGAAGGGCTGGGGGGGAAAAGGGGGAAAGGGGGGGGGAAAAGCCGGGCAATGACTGGCACGAAATAGGGACTTTGCAAAAAACAAAGGGTTCCCAAACCCGTCTGTAAGCTGGTTGTCGCCTAAATAAAGGGTTTAAAAAATAAGGGGGGACAAAAAACATACATACCCCGTTTAATACAACAAAAATACAGCAAATAATTCATTCAAAGTTTTTAAGCTTTCATGCCAAATAGGATGAAAAAATTTTTGCATCGGCCGGGGAAATTTGAAACCCCGGGCCCCCGGGCCCTGGCAGGCGGGGGGGAATTCCCCAACCCCTGAACCACCCATGCTTGATATAAAGGTGATGGGGGACCGGAGAAGTAGCGCAGGCTTTTTTTCTGCCCTTTGGGGAGGGGGGGGGCCAGACGGGCAGGGAAAGGCCTAAGCAAGAAAACCCCCTTCTCAAAATTAAAAAATTTGATTTTGCATAAAATAAACGTTTTATTTTTAAGCAACCCAAAATTTAAACATAAAAGCAAATTTAAAAGGTTTAAAAATTAAAATAATAAAATATTAATAATAATACCCCCCAAAAATAAACCTTATCGAGAGGGAAGAGGAGAGGGGGAGAGAGAGAGGAGGAGAGGGGGGAGAAAAGAAAAAGGGGGAAAAAGGAGATGAGAGAAAGAGGAGATGGGAAAAAAAGGGGAAGGGGGAGAGGGGGAGAGAGGAGCGGAGAAGAAAAAAGAGAGATTTTGGGGGTGAGTGGCCCCTGAATTTTATGAAGAAATTGGATATTTAGAAAACTGGGAAAATCCCTTTTCCCCCCCGGGGGGGGTTTTAAAAACCCCAATTTCCCCCCCTTTTGAAAACCCCCCTTTTTTAAAGGAAACGGGGAATAGAAAGGCAATTTTTTTTTTTCGGGGTTTTTTATTTTTTTCCCTTAAAATAAAAAAAATTAACCCCTTTTCCCTTTTCCCCCCCCTTTTTCCCCTCCTCAAACCCCCTTCCCCCCCTTTCCCCCCCTCCCCCTTTCCCCCCTTTCCCCCCCCCTCCCCCCCTTCCCCCCCTCCCACCCCTTCCCCCTTTTCCCCTTTTTAAGGAAAAGGGGGGAAAGGAAAAACCAAAACCGCTTTTTTTTTCGCCCATCAAGTTTAATTCCCCCCAAACCCCTTTTTCCCCCTTTCCCTTTCCCCCCTTTTTTTTCCCCCCTTCCCTTTCCTAATTTTCCCTTAGAAGGGGGGGGGGGAGGAGGGAAGGGAAAGGGGGCCGGATTTTTGGGACGGAAAATAATTAGAGAGAAAAGGGAAAAAAAGAAGGAAACCAAAAAGGGAGTTTGGAAAAGAAGGGTGGGAGGGGATGTAGAGAGAGAGAGGGGGAGCGAGAAGAGAGAAGAGAGAGAGAGAGGGAGAGAGAGAGGAAGAGAGGGGTTTGGGGGGAAAAAAGAGAGAGAGAAAAGAGAGGGAAGAAAAATATCTCATTTATTATATCCAAATTTCTTTTTTCAATTTCCCTTATAATAGCAAGAATAATTTAAATTTAATATAGACCTATAATTAACATTGAACTTTTAATATAGATCATAGAAAAGTGTCAAGGGTAAAAGCAAGGGAACAAAAACGGCCATTTTCTATAGGACCCTTTTGACCCCGTATTGCTTATTCAACCGTTCCCCTATACCTGAACTTAATCCTTTAAATCATTATTGCTATTTTGCTCTCCCCTCTCTCTCTCTCTCTTTTCCTTCTCTCTCCCTTCTCGCTCTCGCTCTCGCTCTCTCTCTCTCTCTCTCTCTCTCTCTCTCTCTCTCTCTCTCTCTCTCTCTCCTCTCTCTCTCTCTCTCTCTCTCTCTCTCTCTCTCCCCTCTCCTCTCTCTCTCTCTCTCTCTCATGCACTTCACACACTTAATTTCCCTCTCTTCTTCGCGACGCTGCCCAGGGTGGTGGATTTAATCAATGTTTTCTGGAAGGTAAATGCAAGGATGGTCTCTGAGGCGTTAAGCATTTTCATAACGTTAAGCATGAGACCTTAATATAGCCTAAATTTTTGCCTTGTTAAAATCAATAGGCTATAAGGGAGAAGCTGGGGAAGGTGGTGAGATATGGGGGAAAGGTAAAAAGACGAGTCCAGCTGGGTGACTTACGAGGAGTGCAATAGGAAGGCTTTTAAAGGGAATGACGGGATATCAAAGGAGATGGAAGATACCTGGAGACTCATAATTACAGTGAAAATGACTAAACGAGGCGAGGAAAAGTAGCTTAAAGATGGTGATTGTGATGGTGGTAGTGGTGGGATGTGATGATGATGATGATGATGAGATGATGAGATGATGATGATGATGATGATGATGATGATGATGATGATGATGATGATGATGAGGGATGATGATGATGGGGGTGGGGGTGGTGGGGGGAGGGGTGGTGGTGGTGGTGATGGTGGTGGTGGGGTTGTGTAGGTGGTGTGGTGGTAGTGGTAGTGGTAGGGGTTTAGTGGTAGTGGTAGTGGTAGTGGTGGTGGTGTGGTGGTGGTGTGGTGTGGTGGTGGTGGTGGTGGTGGTGGTGGTGGTGGGGTGGTGGTGGTGGTATTTGGTAGTGGTAGTGGTAGTGGTGTGGTAGTGGTAGTGGGTAGTGGTGGGGTTTGGTGGTGGTGGTGGTGGTGGTGGTGGTGGTGGTGGTGGTGTGGTGGTAGGGTTTAGTGGTAGTGGTAGTGGTTAGTGGTAGTGGTGGTGGTGGTGGTGGTGGTGGTGGAAGGAAATGAAAGTGGTATCAGTGAGTAAGATAGCGAGAATAGATGGAATTATTTAAGTCTCTCTCTCCCCTCTCTTTTCTCTCTCTTTTCTCTCTCTCCCCTCTTCTCTCTCTCTCTCTCTCTCTCTCTCTCTCTCTCTCTCATACATCTCAATAGACACTTCGAAAAAAATTGAAGCAGTTAATTAATGAAGTGTTTGTGATCTTAATTCTTTCAACAATCAAGGTATACATATATCTGGCACGTTTACTGTCATCAAATAGGACCTTAAAGCTCACGATAGACACAAGTTAAGGCAAGTCACATAACAAGAATCAAGGGAAACCTGTGAAATTAAACTAAAGTGTCGAGGCTTTGCGAGTCGTTTGGTACTTGCCTCGTGAACTTCAGCGGGAGGGAGGCAGGAGGCTGGAGGCTTGGCAGCGGGGGTGGTGTAGGCGGCCCCGGGGTGTACAGGACGATTGGCTCCCGCTTACTCTTATTTGTGTGTTGTGTAAGGCATTCAGATGATTCGGGTATCAAAACTATAGCGTTACCGTTTGTTTTGTGGTATGTTAAGGTACCCTGGCTGCCTGCAAGCTTGGGGCGGGGCCGGGGTGAAGGCAGGAAAGGGCAAGGTGTAGGAGGCCCACTGAGCTGCTTCCCGTAAAGTAGCCACCCATTTTGGGTGTGTGTCGTCAATCGTCATGTTTTCCTTGTGATATTTCTTTCATTCATCGTGTGTAGGACTGATGAGGTTACTTATATGTTTTTTGACACTTTGTAAGGTATATGGAGAACTACGCTACGCTATGATGAAGGAAAGGCTATGAGGTTCCCGTGGATGGGTGCAGAAAAATATGCATTGTTGAGAGAGAGAAAAAAGAGAGAGAGAGAGAGAGAGAGAGAGAGAGAGAGAGAGAAAGGAGAGAGAGAGAGAGAGAGAGAGAGAGAGGAGAGAGGGGAGCGTATCCTGAGATTGATCTTGTGGCAGCAGTCGCGGTTTTAAGAATTAGATTGGAAAGAACAAAATAAGTTGAATTATGATTTGATCTTAGAATAAGATGTTTCGACGTTGACTGAAAACTGGGAAAATGTTGAAGCAAATAAACTAATTCGTTTTTTTCAATTTTCATGAAAAACAATTAGAAAACTCTTGCACTTTGACTGCACAGTTTGACTACACAATGTTTAATTGCTAACTCCTTATTCTAATTGTATGATGCACGTAGTAAAATAATATTATCTGGCAACTTTAGAAGTAAGTTAGATATCTTGCATCGCCTTTACAAATACGACCTATCATTAACGATTTTAGATTTTTTAGTGTAAGTGTACGCAAGCCTTCATGAATAAGACAGTCACGCAGACAAACAGACAAACAGCTTAATCGATGGGTAAAGCTGCAGCACACTCTTATCCTCTCCCTCCTCCTCTCCCTCCTCTTATCCCTCCTCCTTCTCCTCTCCCTCCTCCTCCTCTCCCTCCTTCTCCTCTCCCTCCTTCTCTTCTCCCTTCTCCTCTCCCTCCTTCTCCCTCTTCTTTTCCACACCGCTTCTCCTCGCCAGCATCACGCCCAGCCAAGGGAGTCCCGACACTCACCCTATTCACGGGTACAGAAGTAGGGAACCCGCATGGGGATATTTTGTATCCTCCTGGGTTACGGCCACGCGAGGAACGTTTCGGAGGTGACACTGAGACGAGGGTGTGGGTGTGGGTGTGGGTGTGGGTGTGGGTGTGGGTGTAGTGTGGGTAGTAGGGGTCTGATTGTGATGTCAGTCAGTCAGGTGGATAAAAAGAAAGAGTTGGATTTAGCTATATGAATATGATGTTAATAGTGATGGTGGTAGAAACCCTGGTTCACTGTAACATCAGGGTGCCAGATAATGGGGTGGATGGTGACCGAATGGTGGACTTAGGATGTGGTGCCGGTGATTAAGATAGTGGTTGTGGTTGTGGTAGTACCAGGAAAGGTAGTAGTCGTAATAGTGTTGGGTGAGTGGTAGGGAACAATGGTTTTCCAAATTAATGCAGATTGTTTATTTGATATAGTTTTTTTTTCCAGTTTGCAATTATTTGCATTATTTATTAGCTACGTAATAAAAACGTGTTTTAGATTAGCAGCTCTTATTACCATTTTACTAAATGTAAAAATTCTTATAATGATTGCAGTTACAATTTGCATAGCTAGCGCGGATTCATAGTGCGCTAGCCACTACACCACGGAGGCGCATAAATAATGATGATATTAATAATAATAATAACAATAATTTTATTTTCACCCCAAGGCAGACAGGAAAAAAATCACAACAATAACAAATGATAATAGAAAAATAATGTTAAAAAAAGTAATAAAAAAAAATAAGATAGTAATAGTGATAGTAATGATGATTAAAGATAAACGCAAGATCAGATATATACCTAACAGCAGTAACAGCAGTAACAGTAACAAACAGCAGCATCAATACAAACTAACAGCAGTATAACAGCATCATCATCAGCAGCAGTCTAGCGGTGGTCGAGGTGCTGGGCCTGCTTCAGCGTGGTGCTTCAGGTGGGGAGACTTTAATCATCAGAATAAATCTACACTCGCAAATTGGACTTACCGTTAAAGGATGTTATGCAAAATTAACTTCGATTTTAAGTGAGCTAAAAGATGGTAAGAGAGGGGCTGAGGAGGGCAGGGGAGGGGAGGGGAGGGGAGGGGAGGGGAAGGTGAGGGGTGGCATAAGTGGTGTGGCCCCCGGAGATAGTTTATCTGGCATCACTGGGAGTGTCGGAAGGCGCCATTCTCCCATCTCCCTGGCAGTCACTCCGGCTCACATTTACATACAGTGAGTGGGGGCGGTCTTGCCACTGCCCTGGGAGGCTGTAACCGTAATGGAGTCGTGAGGGTTCAATCAGAGTCCTGCATTATAGGCTCAACTTATTTACTTCAGTATTTTTCACCTCGACCTTCAGCGCATCCCAGCAGATTATTTGGGTGTAGAGAAGTAGCTTGTAAAAGGCATATCTTTTTTGGGGAGATTTAGCCCTTTATATTTAGTCCTTTATAAAAACACACATAAATACACATAAAATATTAACACATATAAATCACAAAGTCACACATAAAAATATTAAAACGCTGAAGAAAAAATCGTGAATTTTTTTCCAATTTTTCTTTTTTTTTGGTTTGCGACGATTGAAGGAACGAATACAATAGTATTCGTTCCTTCAATCGTCGCAAACCAAAAAAAAAGAAAAATTGGAAAAAATTTCACGATTTTTTCTTCAGCGTTTTAATATTTTTATTCTTTAAGGCAATCTAATATTTTTTTACTACACACACACATCTGTATCATCATATCGCGGTAGATTGCGGCATGCTGTATTAATGACTCAGCGCTTAAAAATGGCATAGGCTATTTAGATGATCACATCACATCACGGCACCACTACAATTAAAGCGTCTTGGCCGGCGTTTTGTGTATGATTTTATCTCGCGTGAGGTAGAGATAGAAAGTAGAGGAAAGAGAAGAAGAAGAGAGTAAGAAGAAGAGTTAAAGAAGAGAGTGAGGTAGAGGACACAAGGGTGACAAGGACGAGAAAGACTTATAAGAAGAGCAAAGTCTGTCAAGGGTGTAGGAGTGACGTCGTGACATCCCGTACAATTCCTAGACTAAGACAATGGCCGCGTCGTCTACCACCTGACGCAGCAACCATTCCAACTGTACCGTGGGGGCCGAGGACACACACTCACAAAAAAGTCAATCCCCTGCCGACGAC
>JACEEZ010014555.1:0-34361 GCA_016584305.1 Chionoecetes opilio | reverse complement strand
AAACCCACACAAAAAAACCAACAAAACACACACACACAAACACACCACCACACCAACACAAAACTACACACACACACACAAACATTTTTACACCACACCCCAACACAAACAAACCCCCAAACCACCCCAAACCAAAAACCACAAACACACCCACACCACCCCCACCACAAACCCCACCAAACACACAACCACCACAAAAAATATACCACACACACAAAACACTACACACACACCCCAAAAAAAACATACTACACACACACACAAACATACTACACACACACACAACACTATAACCAAAACCAAAAAAACACACACACAACCTACACAAACCAAAAAAAAAAAAACACTACTACACACAACACAAACACTACTACACACACACACAACACACACAAACCAACAAACACAAAAACACACCACACACACACAAACACTATCCCAAAACCCACAAAAAAACCTACACCACCACAAAAACTACACCCACCACACACAAAAACCCAAACACTAATCCCAAACACACACAAAAACACACACAACACACCACACACACAAACACTATTACACACACCAACACACACAAACACTATACACACACACACACACACACAAACATACACACACCAACACCAAAACAAAATACACACCACACAAACACTACTCCACACACCAAAAACTACTACACACACACAAAAACATACTACACACACACAAAAAACACTACTACACACACACACAAACATACTACACACAAAAAACACTACTAACACCCACACACCCCCCAAAAAAAAACACACACCACAAAACACAAATACACACACACACAAACACTACTAAACCAAAACACACAACACTACTACACACACACACAAAAAAACTACTACACACACCACAAACATACTACAAACACACCAAAACACACACACACAAAACCCACACACACACACCCCAAAAACAACAACACACACACAACACAAAAACACACTACACACAACACCACACACACAAAACACACAACACACCCCCCCCCCCCCCCACCCCCCACACACAAACACTACTAAAACCCCACACAAAAACACTATAACACACACACAGCAGCGCGGGAAGAGGAGCCCCCTTTTGCTACTCACCGGGCCTGGCGCATCGTCTGCCAGTTGCCATGAGCGTTTTCGAAGCTGGGGAATTTACAGTTTTTTGTTTGCGGATTTTTTAAAAAAACGGGGGGGACTGGATGAAAGAAGGGACAAACCTATTTTGAAAACTCGATAAGGGACACTCTAACTACATCAAACGGAAGATGAAAGGGTCGGGGCGATTACTTTAAAATAATTGAAGGAAAGTAAAATAGTGTTTATAAACATTTTATCTTGCTTCTTTTGCTTCAATCGCTGTAACTCCATCAGTTTTACGCGCATTACAATTTTCAATCGAGACTGTTTCAAACTCCCCCACTTTTGTCCATTGTATTGGTATTGTAGGCGTATCCGATAAGGAAAAAATGAGGTGGTCAAAATGGACTCAGAAAGGAAACACTGCAAACTGGCGCCGGAACCGTGATGTGCGGCCGGGAGCCATTGCTCCCTACAGGGGAGAGAGGAGTTCCTCGGACGAGAGCTATCAGAGGCTTATATATTATACACATAAATTTATAAACATGAAAAAAAAAAAAGGGGATATTTGTGACTTGTCTATATAGGGTAATTTCTATATTATATTTCTTAATTACTTGTTCATTAAATTAAATGCATAATCGGCAACATATACACTCACTATACATTGCATTTAAATAAAAATTGTTATATGATTTTTGCTTCTGTCCCCAGGTAATAATTACTTTGGTGCGGTAAACAACTGTACGAGAATAATATTTTTTTGTTTGATATAATCATAAATGGAGCACATTCAAGCTCATTGATTAATATCATCTTTGTCTTTTATAAAACAAAAGTACCATGACACAACGTCCAACTGTGGGGATATATGTCCCAGTGGGTGGCTTTATTTATAAAAACAAAAGTAAGTGCAACTGCACAGTCACAAACTGCCCTGGTTCCTATAGTTAGTGCCGGGCTGTTTTATAAACAAAAGTAACATTGCACAGTCCAAGTGAGTTGGTTATAGTAGTTGGGGGCTTTTTATAAAACAAAAAGTAAAATGCACAGTCCAACTGTTTGTATAGTAGCTGTGGGCTTTTGTACGAGGTACAAACACCAACAAATATATATTATTGAGACTGAAAAAAAATATATCTGCTGTAAAAAACAGCCCCATGGCAATCTTGCTATACCTCAAAGTGCCACCGTGGTTCCCCCGCCACCCACTCATGTGGTATGTCCATTATCATACAATTATACTACAATGCATAACATTGCTGTTCATAAAGCCCAGGGGAGTAATTTTCCTTCTTTCCCTCCTCCTTCTTGCGTTTGTTGCAATAAAATTGTGTATCAGTTCCATATATCTTATAAATTCACATGATCGCTTTAAAAATAAGAATTTGTTATTTAAATCATGATTTAATCCAGTGATTAGAAATCCAACGTGATTTAAATCAAACAACCCTGGTAGTGTGATTTTTGAACGAGACCAATCGCGAAATTTTTCTCTAATAAAAGAGAAGATTTCTCTTGCTGAAGAGAGAATTTATCTTGCGTCCCCCGTCCCGAAAACACTGTATTTGACTATACTCTGCAGGGTTAGGTTATTGCATGACAAGGATATTAAACGAAAACCTGTTTTTCTTAACAGGAACTATAGCCGACGTGTTAGGTTACTCAAGGTCTCTGTAAGATATTTCCCTGTATTTTTTGCTTAATATAGTTCTTATTGTTCTTACTTCATGGCAAACTCAGAAGCGATCATCTGGGAGTAGCTCTGTGCCTCGGTCCGCCATACTCATAGCGCAATTTTGTTTGGCACTTGCTAGAGAGTGCAATGTCTCATAAAACATTCTTTGCCACTCAGTAGCAAACTCAAAAGAGCTCAGAATGAAGCTAGGAGTATGCAGAGATTCCTTTATAAAAACCACACCTGATCTAAAACAAAACTACCACGAGACACTATTTAGTGCTTTTTCAATTCAAGCGAGAAAACAAAATGGGCTTCAGGAAATATTGATTTATTAATATATATAATTATTCTTTTAAAGTGAAAATTGTGACTGTCCGTGGGCAAAAATGCAGCCTCTTATGGAGCAGGTGGCGCTGGGAGGGAAGCGTGTCACTCTGTACTGTATCCCCATGCGCAGGGACTGCATCCTCATGCCCCCCCCCCCCTTCTCTACTCTTTCTATGTGTATGTATTGATTTAAGGAACAAAGTTATTTACTGTATAGTTTTTGTTTTTATTCATGCACTGTATGTACACATATCCTGAGCATAATTTCAAATTGAACTAGCGAATTATCATGTTTAATATTCTGTCCTTGCCTGTTTACTTGAGAGAGAGAGAGCCGCCCCATACTCTCTCACTCCCCCATTATCTGCCCCATTACCCATTATGGGTTGTGCCTGATGGGCAAGGCTTAGCTACACTTGCCGCATTGAAGGTCACTAGCCACTCTCACCACTCCACTCCTCCACCCTATAGAGTCAGGTGGCGTCGAATGGCTTCTGTGCGTGGCCTTTACTCTTGGCTGCAAACACGTGGGCTGGGTGTTAGATGAGAGGTGATAGCAGGAAGCACCCTTCAAGAAGCACTTGCCTGCTTGTGTGCGACGGCCACCACATGTATTACAGGTGCTAGTAGGTTTGAAGGCATTTGTCAAGTGATCGGCGCCCATCGCCCGGAGCTTCCTCCCAGTGCTTTCCATTGTATTAAAGGGAATCGCATCTTGGGAGTCATCCGCCGTGAGGCCTCCACAGGTTTGGTTCCCTGCTAGGGCCCAAGCTGACGCCCTCCCACCACAGTGTGAGCATGCTAGGCAGAATCAGTAGTGCTTGCAATTGAGATTACAGGGCGTGAGGACCTGACACTTAGGTGACCACTGTGGCGAAAGTGTGCTCCCAGCTAAGGCTGGCATTACTCAACACGTACCTCACCCATACACGACAAGACAGAGCTGAGGTTTGGAACCACTGTGGCCAAAGTGTTCAACTCGTAAGATGCTCTTAGGAGGCACATTGCTCACCCAACACACGGGTCTTGAGAGAAACTTTCGAGGGTGCAGTTTTTTGAGTGCCAGGATAAAACATTTAACCAACACCAAGAGCAAAATTTGACTGAACGAACACATCCTCACCCACACTGGTAGTATTGGTCGAAGGTAGAAACTTTTGACGTGCCAGGGAGGTGATAAGGAATAAGACCATTATACCCTGGCAAAAGAGCAGTCTTAAACAAACAAGCATGAGCTCACCCACACGTTACGATTGTTATATTTGAACGAGGGTTGAGAAACTCATGGAGTGTCAGGAGTGTAGGAAAAACAATAATTACCCACAAGAGGCCATCTAAAACTCAACAATACTTCACCCACACTGAGTACAGAAACTTTGAGTCGTTCAGGAGTGTAGAAAAACATTTACTCAACAATACCAGAGCAAGTCTTAACAGACACCATGACTCACCCACCGGTGACGAGGAAACTAGTTGGAGTGTCAGGAGTGTGTAGGAAAAACTTTATACCACAAGAGCAGCGTCCTTAACAAACACATCCTCAACCACTCTGGTGAAGAGAAACTTTGGGGTTATTTAAGTCAATTTCAAGTGTCAGGATGTAGGAAAAACATTTGCCCGCGATAGGAACAGTCTTAACACACACATGCTCACCCACAATGGTGAGAGGACACGACAAAGGTATCTTTATTAATGGTGATATTTTGCAGGCAGAGTGGGTTTTCTAGCAAGGGGTACGTTGGTTGCCAGGTACATATCCCAGGACACACTTGATGAGAGAGGGAGTACGGCTGTGGTCGTGGGTAGATGTGTAGTGTTTGTAGGTGGTGGTAAGTATATATTATAAGAGTGAGGGGCTTGCCAAGGCATATACAAACGCCACTTGTGAGGTGTAAGAAGTATCAATAAAGCCACATCATTATGAATAAATTGTAGTTCAAGTTTATTTCACAGATGTACAGAGTGGAAAAATGAGAAAAGTAGAGATGGAGAAGGTGTAATATGATTTTTGAGGATTTATATCTAATTATATGAATATGTTGTAGTCAGATATAAGTTTTATAATAATTATTAAAATATAGTGTTAATATTTATATGTATGCTTAATATAGATGTTCAATCTATGAGCATCGCAAATGAACCAGACTGTAGAAGAGAATATTCAGTACTTTATTCTGCCTAAATGTACATTCCATCACTCATCCTTCCCCTTCGTCATTGGCACTTCCTCCTCCTCTCCCCTACCAGAATAGTACATATTAGTAATCGAAAAAGAATTAATAAATACAATTTCCCCATTATGTTATTATGTTTATCTATTTCGGCCACACACAGTTTGTTTTATGTTTTATGCTGGCAATGATTTAAATAAGTCAAGAACTTAGTTAATGGAGACGAGAGAAGTGAGGAGAATTAAATTCAGGCAGATTTAAAACGACCACTATAAGAAAGTATAGTACCGCTCTTATACTTGCGGTTTTCCCTCGCCGCTAGGCTCTCACTCGCGTTTACCCTCTCGTTCCACGTGTGACCTGCCTACGTGCCTTACCTTCAAGAAGCTTATCCTACCCCTACCTACCCGTACCTACCTACCCTTGACCCTCCTATGAGCACATTAGAGCATCACATAATATAATGAGACCATTCGCTTCAATTTCAGCTGCCCCTGGGATACTTCTTCGGTACATAACGGCAAGGTTCTGATTCGCATTATACCGATCACCCCTCCCTCACAAATTTGTCCGTTAGTAGCGCCGGGTTTGACTGTGTATGTGCACATATTGCGCAAACGAGGCCCTTATAGTCACACCACTTCAACTTAATCGTCACGCCGCCGTGATTGGAGAAGTTTTTGAGGGGTTAGATTTTATGCAAGTGATTGTCACCTGTATCGTTGACAGGCTGGACGATGGACCCTCTTGTCCATACGTTAGCTAATTACCATTAACGAATTAAACAGTCCATAACGAACAAATTAAACTTTCATGTTATTTCATATATCAAGTCTTGGCTACCACTGTATTATATAGTGTTGTATTTCGTATATCATTATCTAGCATGAGTATCAGTAGTTATTTTTTTTATTTATTTAGGTTGTCATTAATTATAGGCTTAATTATTTCCAGTTCATGATAGTTAATAGTATAGTTAATTATATAGTTTTATAGTTAGTAGTTTGATGGTGTCATTTACTAACTATTTAACTATAATAATATACTATATTAATATAATAATAAAACATAATAAGTGTTTCTTAACGTTGTAGTTTGGTCTATATTCGTTATTGGCCTATTTATTTGTCATGCTTAATTACCTTCTTTACTGTACAGGATAGAGACTGTATTTTTTTTTTATTTTTTTTTTTTTAGATTTTTAACTATTTGTATTCTTCTTCTCTATATTCTTCTTCTTTCATTCTTTATTCTTATAGATCGTTTCTCTATGTCTTCTTTATTCTGTATAGTTCATTTCATGTCTTTATAGTTCTTTCTCTTTCTTCTTTCTTCTTTAATGGTTCTTTCTGCTTATAGTTCTTTCTTCTTTCTCTTAGAGTTATTGTCTTAGTTCATTAGTAATACATGAAAATAACACTTATCCAGATATTGCATTGTCTTCCTTCAGGGTGGACGTCACTGTAAGTGTGGTCTTGTTAGTACAGGCGTTATTAGACCAGTAGTTGAGTTATACTTGACCCCTTTACTAATTACCTGTAGCTTGTACGCGCTATTTGCAAAACACTTATTTTGCACTCATCTGGAAAAAGCAAAGAAAAGATATTATTATAATTTATCTTGCATTTATCGATCAGAGCAAAAAATTAAAGGGTCCCAAAAATACATAAATAATATATGAATCAACGCATGAATATAATGTGCTGAAAGTAATAGTCCCTAGTCAGCTTAGAAATATATATATATATATATAATATATATATATATATATAATATATATATTATATATATATATATATATATTACTAATATATATATATCATATATATATATATATTAATTATACTATTATATATATATATATATACATATATATATATATTAATAGATATAATACTATATATATATATATATATATCTATACTATATATATATATATATATATATATGAAGTCAATCAATTATACCATCACTGAATGAATATAATAAAAAATAGCGGCATCAATTAAAAATCTAAATAATAAAAAATAAACATAAATAAGACTACCGAATACACAACCATTTAAACTGTCATTAAAGGTCCACATAGTTCATTTAATTCGTGCCGTATAAAACCATTGAATGAACCATTATGATGCCTCTAATCCCTCCATAACTCTCTCTTGACCTTAACAAGCCTTGTATTGACACCTGCATTACAAATCCCTAGCTGTGACACGCCTCACACGCGAAATAAGCAGGCAAAGTGTCTTAAACTTTTTCATTAAAGTGTTCCACAAGTCATTTAATTTTTTCCGTATAAAGTATTGTGCATGCTATATTTCCCCTTATTGACCATTAACCCTTAAAACTGTATTCCACCGTTGACCATTCCATTGCATTCACGGAAAGAACAGAAGAACATAAAGAAGCTACAAGAGGTCTTGCATTCAAGCTTGTATTAACCTATTAGCTCACCCATATATAACATTACACCTTTATACACCACTTAAACACTATCTATTTACCGTCTAGCCAGCCTTGATCACCCGCCCTGGCCTCGTCCCCCACACCACCAGCGCCGAGTGACGTCATCCCCCTGCAAGGCTCAAGGGGGATCCTGCAGAGTGATTGCAACACACACGCGGTATTACCACATAGAAATAGAGTAATCCTCAACTTGTAACTAAGCGGGTTTAAGATTAACTGCATCAAAATTAATGGTTCTAAATTATCTATTGTCGTTTTTTTCTTATAAATTGGATGAAATCACTTAACAATTTTATGATATTTGTGTATAATTAGATAGGGCAGGGGCAAGTTATATATTATCTTTTCTTGCCCACGTATAATTTGGGACTAATACGCATCTTATTTAATGTTTCAGTCTAGACTATTTAGTCATCACCTTTAGTCCAATAAGATATATAGTTTTCAATAGACGTTAGATTATGGGAATATGGTAAATAATTAACACTAATAACCGCGAAACTACCTTCCATCTCCACACTGCAGTTTAAAACTAGTCCCTCGAGGATTACCCAAAAGACCAAAAATAGTACATATGTATAAGCATTACACCAGACTTAGGTACCATTAAATAAACAGACTAAATAGATAGATTTCCTTACATTATTTAAGTGATACCACAAAGTTATGTTATAGCGAATTAAGCACTGTTCTTTATAAATTTCAAGGGTGTGTGAATTGCTAACGTATTATACAGCTTAAAGCCATCATTCCAAACCCTATTGACGTCCATATATTCTATGATCTATGAAAGCTTGTGCAATAGAGCATAGTGATTCCACCATAAGCATTATATTCTGATCTAAATAAGCGGTGGCCAGGCTTAATATGGGTATGCTGGCCATCACTTTAAAACACTATTTATATAATGCTTAAAAGCATGATATCAACGCTATGCAGGGTCACAATGGCCTTGAAATGATATGTAGATAGAAGCATAATATAGATGGTGTATTCTTATTGGTAACGATCCGTTTCTTATTAATCATGTTTGTCAGATCAGAGATTAATTTGAAGTTCCATAACAGACAGTTCCGCTGTTATGTAGTATTGTATAACTTATATACGGTTCTATTACCATCACCCTCCCCAAATTGCCAAGAATACAGGTTAATCAGCTGACCCCTTCTACTTGTCTCGGATATAACGGATTATTGCATATCCGGATCACCCCCCCCAAATTGTCCTTTATAGCGAGGTTTACTGTGTATTGCATGGAAACGAGACCTATAGTCACACCACCTCAACTTGGTCTCGCGGGTGGGGTGGTTAGATTACTGCAGTGATGTCACTTTTATCGTTGACAGGCTGACAAGGACCTTCTGTCATACGTTAGCTATTACATTAACTGAATTAACATTCATAATTACAAATTAAACTCATAAGTCAGGTACCACTGTATTATAGTTTATATATATATATTATAGCATAGTATCATAGTTATAGTTCATTAATATGGGTAATATCTATAGTTAATATTTGCTAGTTCATTATAGTTAATAGTTAGTTAAGTATCATAGTTTTTATAGTTAGTAGTTGATGGTCATTACTAATATAACTATAAGTAATATACTATAATAATATAAAATAAACTATAATAAGTTCTTTAACCGTGTCGTGGTCTATATTTTTCTGCCTATTTTTGTCATGCTTAATTAGCTTCTTTAGCTGTGTAGATATTTCTTTGTTTTTTTAGTAGTATTTTAAAGTAGTTTTTGTATCTTTTCTGTAATACATAAAAAACACTCGTCCAGATATTTCATTTTCTTACTTCAGGTGACGTCACTGTTAATGTCCTTGTACTGTATTACAGGCGTTAGACCAGTAGTTAGCGTTATACTTTAGTTACTAATTACCTGTAGTTGTACAGGTGACGTCACTGTTAATGTCCTTGTATTGTATTACAGGCGTTAGACCAGTAGTTAGTTATACTTTAGTTACTAATTACCTGTAGTTGTACAGGTGACGTCACTGTTAATGTCCTTGTATTGTATTACAGGCGTTAGACCAGTAGTTAGTTATACTTTAGTTACTAATTACCTGTAGTTGTGCCGCTATTTGCAAACACTTATTTTTTCACTCATCTGGAAAAGCAAAGAAAAGATAATATAATTTATCTTCATTTATCGATCACAGCAAAAAATTAAAGCAAAAATAATAATAATATATGAATAAGCCTGAATATAATGTGATGAAAATACACCAATAGTCACTAGTCAGCTTAGACATATATATATATAAACAAATTAATGATAAAAAAAAGTAGGTAATAAAAGTAGCTATGGCTAGTAGTAGCTGTAGCTAGTCTAGATTAAAAAAGTCTGGATAAAAATATATATATATATATGTATATATATAATATATTAATAAAAAGTTATATTTAAAAAAAAGTATTTAAAAAAACTCAATTATTTAAAAAAAGACAGAAATATTTCAAAAAGTCTTAAGACAATTTCAAAATAGTTTATTTAAAAAAAGTATTTAAAGTCTTATTTAAAAAAAAAGTATTTAAAAAATGTATTTAAAAAGTATTTAAAAAAAGTTCCAAAAAATTATTTAAAAATAGTCTATTTAAAAAAAGTTTATTTCAAGTCTTATTGCAAAAATATTTAAAAAAAGTATTAAAAAAAATATTTTGAAAGTATTTAAAAAAAATATTTCAGGTCTATTTCAAAAAGCTCAATAACACTGGGGAACAATTTGAAAGAAAAAAAATTGTTGAGTTAGATTTTTGAGCTTATTAGACTAAATTGGCATGCTGATTCCAAATCTGTAGTCAGTTTTTTTCTAGCACGTCAAGTTTTTTCTCCACAGCTTACCCTGCCCGATAAGCAAAATTCCACTTGTGAGCTGTAGTAAAACTTCTTTTGTTTTGGCAATTTGTTTGGCGCAGTCCCTATTGGGCATTCGGTCTGTCTTCGTGAAGAATATGGAGATGTAAAGAGAGTCATTGAGTTATTGCAATATGAAAAACACAATTGGATCATCTGTGTTGACCTTAAAATGGTGTCCTTCCTTCTTGGTCAACAACGTGGATGCACAAAGTATCCCTGCTTTCTCTGTATGTGGGATAGCAGAGCTCGAGAGAAGCATTGGGTCAGACGAATGGCCTCCGAATCTGATCTTAAACCCTTTTGTATGATCAGAGATAATTTACCAACAGACATTGGCCGCTGTTTTGTAGTATTATATACAGATTTAAAAGGATAAATAACCGGATATTCAGGGTTCAAAATGGCCTGGATATATGTAGAAGCATAGGTATTCGTGTGTTCCTATTGGTGAAGAGTTTTCTTAATAAATCAGGATTTGTATGCTCGGAGGCAATTTTCCGCTACAGACACGTGACATTTTTCATATTTCTCGTTAAGTTACAGGAACTACCACGTGTTAGGTTCTCACGGCCTCTTGTAGCTTTCCTTATGTTCTTAATGACTTGTTATTGGTGTGTGTGTGTGTACGTGTTGTGTTGGTATGTGTGTGTGTGTGTGTGTGCGTGTGTGTGGAAAGAGAGATTTAGCGATTGATCAAATGATTTTGACATATTTTGTTTCGACCATGGACATGTGGTGTAGTGGATAGCGCGCCTACCTCACGAAATCTGCTTTGGGCCCCAGTTCGAACCCGGCCAGGGCAGTACGGCCGAGCCACAGCCAAATCAGCTGTTCATCCTTCCTTTCGGGAATGGTGATAAATGGTGACCTGGGGAACCTGGGGAAGGTAACTGTGGTGGTAACCCGATGTCACACTACCGTAGATAACACTATATAATATGTACATCACACTACATGTCTTCAGTGGCACATACAAGTCTGTAGTGATCGCTTAAAATTGTAAATGTTGATGCATGGCGACATTCGTGCAGTGGCGATGTGACTGGAGACTTATAGTGCTATCTACGGTAGCCCTGTGTCCCGGGGGTACCCACAGTCGAGGATTAATGCCAGGAGATGAGCACCGAGCCACGCGTAGCCCCATTTTACCTTTTACTTCATATCATCCAATCCCCTACAGGTATTTAAAAGGTTCAGAGGTCAGAGGTCTCTCAACTCGTGCTCGTGCTCGCGCCTTTCCCACAGCCACAAGATGGCCGACCCACAAAAAAAATGGACGTGGGACAATAGTTAATTCGGACGATGACGACGTAGTTATCATCGAGACCCACAATACCTAACGAGTGAGTACTATCATACACTCCCACCCTTATAGCGCGTAGTTAACCTTTGTCACTTTAATTAAGGGTCATTAAGGGTTATGTAAAGACGTGTTTGTCAGCTCCATATTGCAGGGTTGTTTTGGCGCGAGAAGATCTCTCGGTGGCCACGGTTTTGGTGGAGTTTCTGGGGGAATGAGAGGGTTTTTTGTGGGATTATGGTGGTTTTGTTGGCTTTGGTGATTATGTGTTGAAGGGAATTGTCCGAATTGACTTTTGTGACGGTTAATTTTTTTTCTTTGTTAATTCTTTTTTTAATTGGTATTCATTTTACACTGGACCCAGAAAGGGGGTAGGGGGGGTAGTCAGGGTTTAATGACGAGAGTTACGCGGTCGTTTTCAGAGACACCAAACTATTTGTTTCTTGGCCGACAATAGATGCTTGTTACTAATGGTGATCGTTTTTATTTTCGGAAAAAAGAAAAAAAAGTATACTTGGTAGTCAGTTCTTACACAGTTGTTTCGGGTCAATTTTCTACGGTAGCGCTTGCCCCATACTCCCCCTTTCACCAACAACACAAACACAACACAACATATACAGACACAGGAAACTGCTCCCGTAGTGTAAGGGTTAGCACGCTCGGCACACAACCGAGGAGTCCCGGGATTCGATCCCCGGGCGGAGCGAAGGACAGACGGGCGGTACATTCTTTAAAACCCGAGGGGGGGCCCTGTCCAAGAGCCAGCAGTGAATGGGTAACGGGTGTAGCGGGGGTTTGTGACCCGCCTCCCGGGGGGTGGTGGCTTCCCCCAACACTAATAACCACTAAGCAGGAATGATTGAAATAAATGTGATATGAGACGGGCCATACGACGTTGCTCAGGCTCTGTTAAAATACAGCTAGATTAAATCACACACACACACACACAACACGCACCACACCAAGCTCCATCATCCCAGGATTACATGGAAGAAAAATTCTACCGTAGATAACAGTAAAGTCGCCAGGACAACTTTTTTTTCTGTTTACCGCCGGGGCGGTGGCCGTAATAGTTACATTTCTACATCATGATTTTCCAGGACAGTTAGAAGGGGGCTATCTGGAGAGTCCTGTGTCATTTTGTGTCTTCATCGTGTCATAGTAGAGCATAAATGAAACCAAATACAAAAATATCACCCGAGTGGGACCAACAATAAGGTCGCCATCTAGTGTTTATTACTGAGTGTCGTTACCGCTGTCGTCGTCGCCCGAAAAAAAAAAAAAACGCGTAGTGAAATTCGTAAACCGTCTATAACGTGCAGTACAAAGCATAAAACAACGCTGCTGAAAACAGATTAGATTATCAGTTCATGAATAAACTACTGTGTATCATCTTCAGTGGCACAGACATCAGCAGAGCAATACGGATAATTCGTAATGTACGGGCGCCTGGCGAATTCGTGCAGGTTGCGACTTTACTGTATCTACGGTCGTGACCAAATTATGCATGGAAACGAAAAAATACTGTTATTAAACGGTTACAGGGATTTCCAAATAGCGTTTTGCTCCGGAACAGTAAATATGATAACGTTTTTCGTTTACGTTTTTGTTCCGAGCATAATTTGGTTCCGTTTCGGTTTTGGTTTTGTTCCGTTGAAAGCGTTTCCAAAGCCGTGCTAAGAGTGTTCTCTTTGTTTAGGACCACAGCAGAACCATCTGGACACTTTAATCTCCGTGCATCAGTGTTACATGCCAGCCCTAATCATTTAGCACTGATTGGACTCTGGTGGCGTATAATTAGGAAATCCTTCCTGATTATCCCTGACCACTATCTGATTTCTGAGACACTGACGACTATTTCCTGGCAAAGTTTAAGGGTTTTTTCTGATGGACGTACATTGTTATCAATGGAAACGGTCACCTTAGGATTTGCTGATGAAAAAAAAGAAAAATGCCTTGGGTTTCCGGGAAATATAAATACATCCATGTGAAGAAAAAAACACTTTTAGGCGAGGAGAAACTAGTCAGTGTCTCAGAAAATGCCGCGCAGCAGTCCCCCCGTCCATTTTTACCATGAAAACAAATAGAGTTTATTGGAGCATTTGCCCATATACTATACTAATCACTTACAATATTTTGAGCTTTACATTCTTATTCATGAACAACTATGTTGCAGTCAACTCTATAGTATTTGTATCGCAAATGTTTGGCTTGTGTAAATCCCTGCTCTCTGGTTACTAGGAATTAGGGCAAATAAATTGGTTAGTTAACGTTGTTGGGAGTCCAGGTTAGGTTTAATGTCCTTTGTGTAATTAGTTTTATAATGATAGTGCTTTATGGAATCATACACGCTATCTTTAATACTCAGACTTATCTTTTGTAATGAAATATGCTAATACATCTCTACATAGTGTTTCCTGCAAGTGGCTCCCTACGCTGGCATAGACCCCAACAAATATTCCTTATTCCCCTTAGCCAAAAACACGATACATTTCCAGTTTGACACCGAATTCACTTTGGTGGACGAAACTATTTTTTTCTGATGAGTTTTGAATCAATCTTGTGACCGTTTCTGTCGCAAATAATTTTTTTAAGTGATTTGCGACAAAAAATGATAGAAAAACAAAATTCAACATAACCGAACCTTTACCTAACCTAACCTAAGCTTTACCTAACATAACCTTTACCTAACATAACCTTTACCTAACATAACATAACCTTTACCTAACCTAACCTTTACCTAACATAACCTAACCTTTACCTAACCTAACCTTTTTCCTAACATTACCCTATACCTTTACGACCTAACCTAACATAAAACATAAAAAAAAAAAAACGCTTTTTACTAAATCACCCTAATACCTTTCCCTAACATAACCTAACCTTTACCTAACATAACCTTTACCTACACATAACTAACGTTTAACTAACATAACCTAACCTTTATCCTAAACCTTTACCTAACATAACCTTTAACCTAACATAACTTTACTAACATACCTTTTCCCAACATAACCTTACCTAAACATCAACCTTTACCTAACATAACCTTTACCTACATAACCTAACCTTACCTAACTCTAACTTTACCTAACTACCCTAACCTTTACTAACCTAACCTTTACCTAACATACATAAACCTTTACCTAACATAACCTACCCTTTACCTACACAGAACGAACTTTACCTAACATATACCGAACCTTTACCCTAACATAACCATAACCTTTACTACATAACCTAAACATTACCTAAATAACCGAACCTTTACCTAACATACCTAACCTTTACCTAACATACCTACCTTTACCTAACATAACCTAACCTTTACCTAACATAACCCGACCTTTACCTAACATACCTAACCTTTACCTAACATAACCTAACCTTTACCTAATCATCACATAACCTTTAATCCTAACATAACGAACCTATACCTACCTAACCCTTACCTAACCTAACCTTTACCTAACATAACCTATATCTTTTACCTAACTAACCTAATCTTTACCTAACATAACCGAAGACCTTTACCTCAACATAACTAACCTATACCACTAACATAACCTAACCTTTTACCTAAACATACCTGAACCTTTACCTAACTAACCTAACTTACCTAACAATAACCGAACCTTTCCTAACATACCGAACCTTTAACCTACAGCCTAACCTTTACCTAAGTGATAACCTAAACCTTTAACCTAACATAACCGAACCTTTACATAACAGTAACGAACCTTTACCTAACATCTTGAACCGAACCGTTACCTAACATAACCGATACTTACCTATACCTAGAACCCTAACCTTTACCTAACATCACCTAATCTATTACCTAACATAACCTAATCTTGTGCTGCCTACATAACCTCATCTTTACCTAACACAAACCTAATCTTTACCTGAACAGAACCTAACCTTTACCGTAACATAACCTAATCTTTACCTACATAACCTAATCCTTTACCTAACATAACGAACCTTTACCTAACTAAGCCCGAACGCTTTACACTACATAACCTAACCTTTACCTAACATATACCTAACCTTTACCTAAACATAACCTAATCTTTACTAACATAACCGAACCTTTACCTAACATCACCTAACTTTACCTAACATAACCTAACTTTACTAACATAACCTAACCTTTCCTAACATAAACCTACCTTTACCTAACATAAACCTAACCTTTACCTAACATAAACTTAACTTACTAACATAACCTGATCTTTACCTAACATTAACTACACCTTTACGCTAACATAACCTAATTCTTTTACCTAACTAACCGAACCTTTACCTAACAATACCTACCTTTACCTAACATAACCGAACCTCTTACCTAACATAAACCGAGTGCCTGTTTACTAACCAGAACCTAACCTTACCTAACATAAACCTATCACCTCTACCTAACATACACCTGAACCTTTCATAACCTAACCTCTACCTAACCTAACTTTACCTACCTAACTCTAACATTTACCTAACCTACATTTACCTAACCTACCTAACCTCGTACCTAACCTAACCTAGCCTTGTACCTAACCTAACTAACCTTTACTTAACATAACATAACCTTTACCTAACATAACATAACATTTACCTAACGTAAGCTATACCTAACCTAACATTTAACCCCCCCCCCCCCCCCCCCCCCCCCAAGGCTTGCTACAGAAACGGTCAGCAGATTAAATTCAAAGCACATAAAACTCACCCAGAAAAAATATCACCGGTTTCTGTACAACGTGATAATAGATAAATGTGCTGCCTACCAGTCTGCACACAACACCCTCAGAGCAGACTAGTAACGAATAATGAACACTCAATGTCACCACATATATCAAGAGAGGTGAATTTGTGGAGTTAGAATAACTCGGACGTTTTCGGCATACCCTTTCGGGTGACGCAGGATGTTGTTTATCCATATATAATGTAATCTGAGAGACTGGATCAGGATGTATATTGACACTCCTCGTCACCACACATAAACATAAGGTAAATAAGTTGCAAGAAGAACACAGGCGCCCATCCTGCTTATATTTTTGGTGCTTTTTTGGGGTTGTGGGGGAAGCGGCTGCTAGCCTTTCCGGGCTCTGTGTGTTTTCTGTTTATCAACCCTTCATAATATACCTTCATTATTCACCTTCAATAAGTGGCTAACTTGCTGAAATGTGTCTTATACTACTTTGTGGTGTAGGGTTTTGCATAATGTTATTGCGCTGATTAATTATTTTGCTCCTATCGGCTTTGTTGTGTTTTTGTCACCCCCCCCGTGTGGCCTAGAACCAATCGCGTCAAAAAACGGACTACACATTTGTATCCAGCAGACGGTGCTTGGACGACAAAATGTCACGCTTTATTCATATACTCTGCAGGGCTGTAGCTTTGCCTGACAAGCTATACAAAAAGCTTGTTTTTCCTTAACAGGAACTAGCGCGTGTAGGTCTCATGGCTTCTTGTAGCTTCCTTATGTTCTTATGTTCTTACTCATGGCAACTCAGAAGCGTCATCTGAGTAGCTCTGGGCCAGTCCCGCCACTCATAGCATTTTGGCCACTTGAGAGTGTCTCATAAAAATTCTTTGCCACTCAGAGTGGCTAAGAGTAGCAAAGATTCTTTATAAAAACCACCCCTGATCTAAAACAAACTACACAGACGCTTTTGCACTCAAGTGCTTTTCATATTCAACGGAAATTGTTTCAGGAAATATTTTTTCTATTAATTATATTAGTTATTTTTTTATGTGAAAATGTGATGTCCGTGGCAAATGAGCCCTTATGGACAGGTGGGCTGGAGGGCAGCGGTCACTTGTCTGTATCCCATGGCAGGGATTGACCTCCCCCCCCCCCTTTCTTTATGTATGTATTGATTTAATGGAAAGTATTTACTGTATAGTTTTGTTTTTACTTATGCACTGTATGTACACATTCCTGAGCAAATTTCAATTGAATAGAAGAATATTCATGTTTCATATTCTGTCCTTGCCTGTTTATTGAGAGAGAGAGAGCCAGCCCCTCTCTCTCACTCCCCCATTATCTGCCCCATTACCCATTATTGGTTGTGCCTGATGTGCAAGGCTTAGCTACACTTGCCTGCATTGAAGGTCACTAGCCACTCACCACTCCACTCCTCCACCCTGTAGAGTGGTGGCGTGAGGCTCCTGTGCTGGCCTTACTCCTTGGCTGCAAACACTGGCTGGGTGTTAGCTGGAGGGTGAAGCAGGAAGCACCCTTCAAGGAAGCACTTGCCTGCTTGTGTGCTGACGGCCACCAATGTTACAGGTGCTGAGGTGAAGAGTCCAGGTCGGCGCCCACGCCAGGACTCCTCTCGGCCTCCCTTGTATTAGGGAACGTTAGCCAAAGTAACAGTTTGCCAAGAGGTTTGAAGGTTAGTAGAAGACTTATATGACAAAAGATTAGTCCTTCATAAGGTAGTAAACGAGATAGGGCAGGCTTGATACAGCAAACCTTAACCACATATGATAATACATAAAAGAAAAACAATACTAGGGCAGTGCGAGGCTGAGCGGGATGTTTGCGGGGGGAGCCGGGAGGGGCGGGGCGGCCGTCCACACCTGTAAACAAACATGCTTTCCCCCAAGACCGAGTGCCAGATTAACTCAAAACATCAAAACCTTCAGGACAATAAAGTTTGGTCCTTGAAATCAGTGGAGCACAGCCAGGTGATGGCGTGACCAGCAGGTAATAAATGATCAAGCCATTGCTATCCTAGATCTTTGTTAATGGTGTTCCTGAACAACATACACCTAGAGGAGAGGATTTTGTTTGTACAAGAGAACAGGATAGGTAACAGTCAGGATTTTCAGCCATTTCTAGAGGGTAACGGCAGGGCCGGATTAAGACCCCTGGGGGGAGATGCTGAGAAGTGCCATAGAGGTAAGGCGAAAAGAGCGCCTTACCCGTCTTCAGGCGCTTTTGTAACGGCCCGGCTAAGGCACCGACTAAAGCCCATGTACAGTCGAAAGTTCAGGCGCTTTTGCACTGCCTTACACCTCCAAAGCCTATGGCGTGGGCGTGGTCCGAGAATCCTACTAGCCAATCACGTTGCCTATCTGAGCGCTGCTTAGGCAGCTTCGACCAATCACAAGGCTTGAACACGTCTCTGCTGAAGCAAGGAATGTTGTCCCTCCCTCCCTAACCAAGCACTATGGCAAGGACACACCGCTCTCCCCCGCCAAAAGCTGTTTCATCACAAGTTTGACGTTCAACGCAGGTTTTGACCACTTATATTTTTTTGCATTGGGACGTGCCATACACCATGATAATCGTAGGGTATGCCGATTCCGGACAGTGAGTGAAAATTTTAATGCAAGCAAACATTCCAGGAATAAGGAGAAGATGAATAAAAAAAAGGTGAAAAAAAAGTTTATACGATTTCATTTTGCTCTCGTTATCTTATTATAGGTATAGTTTACTGCAAGTTTTATGCATTCATGATATGCACTAATGTCTCGTGAAGATGATGGTAGGTTCAGCTGTCCTAAATATCATCTGGTAGTATGATAATACCGTATAATAGTACAATATTTTAGTGCGGGCGGAGCACCTGCCGCCCGCCGCCCGCCCCTAACCAACACACAACACAACATTTCTTATCACCAGCATATAACACCCTATAATGCCGCATTAGTCTTGCACGATCAATTCATACACACCTTGCAACACTATTAATACGTAAACACCAATTGTTACGTTGTAGGAACTGAAACAAGGCTGTATTTGCTTTATAAACAGAAGATGAATGTTTGTCAAAGGCCCACAGCAGCTCACTAAGTCAGGGTCTGACCATGCCTTAGTTTTCAGCGCCTTTAGCGGTGCCACTAAGGCAGCAATCTCGACTGAGCATTGCGGTGGGAGGGCGTTTCGCCTTACCACAGGCGCCCTAGTGGATAGGGCGCCCTAGCTCACTCTCAGCATCTGGCCCCTGGAGGCCCTAAGCACCTAAAAGGTCTCGGTGCCCCCGTAGACATGTAATTCAAAATGTAAACAATAATAACCATAAAAAAAAAATCTTTTTCAAAATGGAACAAAACGAACAGTAAGATGGAAAATAATGTTTATTTTTGTAGACTTTCACTTTACTTATATTTGAAAAGTTTTCTCCTACTTTTTTTAATTGCCAAGTCTTTGATGAGATCCTCAAAATTGATCTTACGTAACACATCTAATATACTATAGGAGTAGCCGCGTGTCTGTCTGTCTGTCTGTCTGTCTGTTTTGGGTAGCCGAAACTATAAACTCAATTTTGATGAGAGTAGGCTCAAAATATGGCAAATACATTGTAGGTGGTAAGCGGCTTGGTCCCGTGGCCATGGAATTATTTTGAAGGGTGTTTTGGGCTACAAACACTTTTAAGGGTATTAGATTACATGAAGAATCTCTGTGGTAACGCCTTGCAGCATTTCACTAACTCCGTAGACTCCTGGACTCACCGCTTGTGTGCGGTTGCTGTGGTAACGCCTTGCAGCATTTCACTAACTCCGTAGACTCCTGGACTCACCGCTTGTGTGCGGTTGTTGTGGTAATGCCTTGCAGCATTTCACTAACTCCGTAGACTCCTGGACTCACCGCTTGTGTGCGGTTGTTGTGGTAATGCCTTGCAGCATGTCACTAACTCCGTAGACTCCTGGACTCACCGCTTGTGTGCGGTTGTTGTGGTAACGCCTTGCAGCATTTCACTAACTCCGTAGACTCCTGGACTCACCGCTTGTGTGCGGTTTGTTGTGGTAACGCCTTGCAGCATTTCACTAACTCCGTAGACTCCTGGACTCACCGCTTGTGTGCGGTTGTTGTGGTAATGCCTTGCAGCATGTCACTAACTCCGTAGACTCCTGGACTCACCGCTTGTGTGCGGTTGTTGTGGTAATGCCTTGCAGCATTTCACTAACTCCGTAGACTCCTGGACTCACCGCTTGTGTGCGGTTGTTGTGGTAACGCCTTGCAGCATTTCACTAACTCCGTAGACTCCTGGACTCACCGCTTGTGTGCGGTTGTTGTGGTAACGCCTTGCAGCATTTCACTAACTCCGTAGACTCCTGGACTCACCGCTTGTGTGCGGTTGTTGTGGTAACGCCTTGCAGCATTTCACTAACTCCGTAGACTCCTGGACTCACCGCTTGTGTGCGGTTGCTGTGGTAATGCCTTGCAGCATTTCACTAACTCCGTAGACTCCTGGACTCACCGCTTGTGTGCGGTTGTTGTGGTAACGCCTTGCAGCATTTCACTAACTCCGTAGACTCCTGGACTCACCGCTTGTGTGCGGTTGTTGTGGTAACGCCTTGCAGCATTTCACTAACTCCGTAGACTCCTGGACTCACCGCTTGTGTGCGGTTGCTGTGGTAATGCCTTGCAGCATTTCACTAACTCCGTAGACTCCTGGACTCACCGCTTGTGTGCGGTTGTTGTGGTAACGCCTTGCAGCATTTCACTAACTCCGTAGACTCCTGGACTCACCGCTTGTGTGCGGTTGCTGTGGTAATGCCTTGCAGCATTTCACTAACTCCGTAGACTCCTGGACTCACCGCTTGTGTGCGGTTGTTGTGGTAACGCCTTGCAGCATGTCACTAACTCCGTAGACTCCTGGACTCACCGCTTGTGTGCGGTTGTTGTGGTAACGCCTTGCAGCATTTCACTAACTCCGTAGACTCCTGGACTCACCGCTTGTGTGCGGTTTGTTGTGGTAACGCCTTGCAGCATGTCACTAACTCCGTAGACTCCTGGACTCACCGCTTGTGTGCGGTTGTTGTGGTAACGCCTTGCAGCATTTCACTAACTCCGTAGACTCCTGGACTCACCGCTTGTGTGCGGTTGTTGTGGTAATGCCTTGCAGCATGTCACTAACTCCGTAGACTCCGGGACTCACCGCTTGTGTGCGGTTGTTGTGGTAACGCCTTGCAGCATTTCACTAACTCCGTAGACTCCTGGACTCACCGCTTGTGTGCGGTTGTTGTGGTAATGCCTTGCAGCATTTCACTAACTCCGTAGACTCCTGGACTCACCGCTTGTGTGCGGTGTTGTGGTAATGCCTTGCAGCGTGTCACTAACTCCGTAGACTCCTGGACTCACCGCTTGTGTGCGGTTGTTGTGGTAATGCCTTGCAGCATTTCACTAACTCCGTAGACTCCTGGACTCACCGCTTGTGTGCGGTTGTTGTGGTAATGCCTTGCAGCGTGTCACTAACTCCGTAGACTCCTGGACTCACCGCTTGTGTGCGGTTGTTGTGGTAATGCCTTGCAGCGTGTCACTAACTCCGTAGACTCCTGGACTCACCGCTTGTGTGCGGTTGCTGTGGTAATGCCTTGCAGCATGTCACTAACTCCGTAGACTCCTGGACTCACCGCTTGTGTGCGGTTGTTGTGGTAATGCCTTGCCGCGTGTCACTAACTCCGTAGACTCCTGGACTCACCGCTTGTGTGCGGTTGCTGTGGTAATGCCTTGCAGCATGTCACTAACTCCGTAGACTCCTGGACTCACTGCTTGTGTGCGGTTGCTGTGGTAATGCCTTGCAGCATTTCACTAACTCCGTAGACTCCTGGACTCACCGCTTGTGTGCGGTTGTTGTGGTAACGCCTTGCAGCGTGTCACTAACTCCGTAGACTCCTGGACTCACCGCTTGTGTGCGGTTGTTGTGGTAATGCCTTGCAGCGTGTCACTAACTCCGTAGACTCCTGGACTCACCGCTTGTGTGCGGTTGTTGTGGTAATGCCTTGCAGCATGTCACTAACTCCGTAGACTCCTGGACTCACCGCTTGTGTGCGGTTGCTGTGGTAATGCCTTGCAGCATGTCACTAACTCCGTAGACTCCTGGACTCACCGCTTGTGTGCGGTTGCTGTGGTAATGCCTTGCAGCATTTCACTAACTCCGTAGACTCCTGGACTCACCGCTTGTGTGCGGTTGTTGTGGTAACGCCTTGCAGCGTGTCACTAACTCCGTAGACTCCTGGACTCACCGCTTGTGTGCGGTTTGTTGTGGTAACGCCTTGCAGCGTGTCACTAACTCCGTAGACTCCTGGACTCACCGCTTGTGTGCGGTTGTTGTGGTAATGCCTTGCAGCGTGTCACTAACTCCGTAGACTCCTGGACTCACCGCTTGTGTGCGGTTGTTGTGGTAATGCCTTGCAGCATGTCACTAACTCCGTAGACTCCTGGACTCACCGCTTGTGTGCGGTTGCTGTGGTAATGCCTTGCAGCATGTCACTAACTCCGTAGACTCCTGGACTCACCGCTTGTGTGCGGTTGCTGTGGTAATGCCTTGCAGCATGTCACTAACTCCGTAGACTCCTGGACTCACCGCTTGTGTGCGGTTGCTGTGGTAATGTCTTGCAGCATGTCACTAACTCCGTAGACTCCTGGACTCACCGCTTGTTTGCGGTTGTTGTGGTAATGCCTTGCAGCATGTCACTAACTCCGTAGACTCCTGGACTCACCGCTTGTGTGCGGTTGCTGTGGTAATGCCTTGCAGCATGTCACTAACTCCGTAGACTCCTGGACTCACCGCTTGTGTGCGGTTGCTGTGGTAATGCCTTGCAGCATGTCACTAACTCCGTAGACTCCTGGACTCACCGCTTGTTTGCGGTTGCTGTGGTAATGCCTTGCAGCATGTCACTAACTCCGTAGACTCCTGGACTCACCGCTTGTTTGCGGTTGCTGTGGGGAATTTGCTGGGTTCTTCCTTATTATCTGCACATTTCCGTGGCCTGATATTTGTTTTGTTTATCTTTTCAGGTAAGACGTCAAGGCCGTCTTGACTACAGGACCGAGAAGACGTGAGTGTTAACGTGATCAGATGCATTAATCATAACTTTGTAGTGTTTGATCTCTTGCCTGTTACTGTTGTTGGTCTCCCAGCCCAGCCTCCCTCCCCACCAGCCTGGCCTGGCCTCCTTCTAGTATTGCCCTTCCTAGCTTTATTTTATATTATCCACCTTATCTTTCTAATATATACTATAGCAGTACCACTAAAACGTTATTATAGAGTGGTGGAGCGATGCCCCCATCAAACCCCCCCCCTTAAATGACCCCCCTGGAACCCCCAAAATAATATTACTAACCTAACCTTACAAATAACCTCCTAACGAGACCTAAGGGTGGGGAAGGACTATAATTTTACCAGGTTAGGTTAGGTTATATGGAGGTTAGGTTAGTAATTTCTCTTATATTTTTTAATCTCTCCCCCACTTTATAATTACGTGTTAGAGGTATCTGCAGGGACCTGTGAAGGTCTGGAGGAAATAAAACCACCAATAAGGGCGGGAAAGGACTCTACCGTAGATAACAGTAAAGTCGCCAGGACAACGTTTCTTTGTTATTTACAGACGTGTGGTGGCGTAAATACTTACATTTCTACATCCATGATTTCAGGAAAGTTAGAAGAGGCTATCTGGAAAGTCTGTGTCATTTTGTGTCTTCATCTGCGTCAAATGAACAAATTATAAAAATAAAACCGAGTGGCGACGTTGTTATACCTACTACAGTAAAGTCGCCAGCAAAGGTGGGCACCAAACCGTTAATCCATTAATCGTTAATAACATTTTCGTTAACGATTTAACTTTTAAGTTAACTTTGGAAATCATTATCGGACTAATTAACTTCCGTTAACTCAAGTCCACTAACCCAAAAATTTCATAAAAACCGGTAAACGTTTAAAAGTTTCTATTATTTTCAGATTTTCATTACAGTTGTAGAGTCTTGGCATATATAATATCTGGTGCCTAGAGCGACAACCACGTAAGCGCCAAAAGTAAACAAACGAGATAATTAGGTTTGAAGTTGCAGAACATAAAATTTCGTGTCACTTATAGCCTAGCTATTGAAACTACATATATGATTTATTGAATTAATGAAATTTAATAGTTTGTCTTCTTTTCCGTCAATTATTACAATGGTTGATTACTTTGTAAATAATTAATATCAATAGCTTAGAGAAGATAATCAAATCCAAATATATAGCCAGATACACAGTACCGTAATTAAGTTACCAAAACATTTAATAGTCTACTACCAGTGGCGTACCCAGAAAATTGAAAAGGGGGGGAATATATATATATATATATATATATATATATATATATATATATATATATATATATATATATATATATATATATATATATATATAAGAAATCTAAAAATTCAAATAATATAAAATATAAAAATATGAAAAAATTAAACATTTAAAATACAAAAATCTAAAATTTAAAAGATTAAAGAAAACGTTATTTTTTTAAATTCTATTTTTACATTTTCTATTTTTTTTTTTTCTCTCTCTCTCTCTCTCTCTCTCTCTCTCTCTCTCTCTCTCTCTCTCTCTCTCTCTCTCTCTCTCTCTCTCTCTCTCTCTCTCTCTCTCTCTCTCTCTCTCTCTCTCTCTCTCCTCTCTCTCCTCTCTCTCTCTCTCTCTCTCTCTCTCTCTCTCTCTCTCTCTCTCTTCTCTCTACACACATATATATATATATATATATATATATATATACAGTAGCGGACGTAAATATTGGCGTCGTCGGTCCTATGCCTAACGCGCAGAACACATTCGATAATAATTATGAAGGATGGCTGCTTACTTTGAATTTTGTACTTTGACGGCATCCCACTACGTCTAACGTCTATTAAGCATAATCAAACAATTTATATCACCTTTTGCAGTAGTGTGGATAGAGGGATTTCTGCCAACATCATGAGTAGCGCTGCATTTTCACGTTATAAACAAAGGCAAACCGGTTCCCAGAGCAAACTACAGAAAAACTAAACATACTCTCATATTTTAATTTATTGGGCATTTGGCAACTCTGCAAGGGAAACTGGGGCAGTGCTCTGTGTTGTCAGTTGTCACTGAGCTCAAGGTCACGACACCCAGTGATCCATTACAGCCTGTGCAGGGAGGCGCCGCGGAGGAGTTGCCAGCCCGCGGCATTTTAAGACAACAGCGTTTTGCCTCTATCTTGCCTCTTCTGTGGACTATGGGGAGGTATAGACCAGTGACAAGTGATGACATTAGTGCTATTTCGTCACTCCACAAGGCAGGACACTCAGTGAAAGATATTGCTGAAAACACAGGCGTTAGTGTGAGAAGTGTCAGCTGTTGGGTGCAACAAATTTCAAACTCTGGTGACGACGATTTGTCGCGGAAAAAATTACCCCCTGGCAGGCCCCGTAAAACTCACCCAAGAACATTAAACATCATCAAGCGTGATGTTGATAAGTGTCCCAGTATTTCCGGCAGACAATTAAAGGAAAATAACCATGTACTGCTGTGTGAAGTGTCTGTCAGGACAGTGCGACGTCGAGTCCATGACGACCTTGGATTTAAACACTTTGTTGCGCGACCTAAACCTCTCCTAAAAGAGGTTCATAAGGACAACAGACTTCAGTTCTACCGCAAGTACCTCCCTTGGGATACTGAGAACTGGAAAGGAGTACTTTGGAGTGATGAGGCAAAATTTACAGTTACCAGCAGCAGGAAAAAGAGAGTTTATCGCCTCCCGGGCAGTGATCCGTACGCGCCAAAGTTCACACACAACACTGTAAGATTCCCAGATTCCTTAATGGTGTGGGGATGCTTCTCTTTCCATGGTGTTGGGAAACTTGTGGTGCTCCCCAAAAATGAGTCAATGAACCAATATAATTATTTGGAACTGCTGTGTGACAATCTGCCTGACTGCTTCGAAGTGTGCCAAGCCCACACATTCGTGCAGGATAATGCACCCTGCCACAAAGCAAAATCGGTGACAACCTGGCTTCATGACTGCTCTGTGGACTTCATTGAGGATTGGCCAGCCTATTCTCCTGACCTTAATCCCATTGAAAACTTGCGGTCCATTATCAAACGCAAGTTATGTGACCATGATACCTCCACGCTTCCCCGACTAGAAGCGGCACTCCTCAAATTGTGGACAGAAATCCCTCTGTCCACGTTACAAAACTTGATAGAGAGTGTCCCATCACGTTTGAAAGAGTGCATTAGACGTAAGGGGATGCCAACAAAGTATTAATATTAAGGTAAGTAATCACTGTTTATTGTACCATCATATTTGTTTTACCGCGTTGGGCTACGGGCTGACGACGCCAATATTTACGTCCGCTACTGTATATATAATATACTATATATGTATCAGTATATATATATATATATATATATATATATATAATATATATATATATATATATATATATATATATATATATAATAATATAAGCGAAAGTGTGTCTGTCTGTCTGTCTGTCTGTCTGTGTGTGTGTGTGGTATAGGTTCCGCCCCCCGTGGCGCAAACACCTCATATGGCACATTTTTGGAATCAGGTTGACCAGGGGAAGGTCATAAGCCCACTTATGAGATGATCCGATCACTTTTTTTTTCTTTTTTTTTTAGCAGCCTATTAGCGAGAATTGTGAAAACAAAAGTAGGTTGCGAGAATTGAGGAAGCCTTGATGTAGGGTGATGGGTAATGGGTGAGTGAATGGGTGGGGTGATGGGTAATGGGTGTGGGGTGATGGGTAATGGGTGTGGGGTGATGGGTGAGTGAATGGGTGGGGGGTGATGGGTTGGGGGTGATGGGTGATGGGTGAGGGAATAGGTGGGGGGTGATGGGTAATCTATAATAATATAAGCAAAAGTGTGTCTCTCTGTCTGTCTGTTTGTCTGTGTGTGTGTGTGTGTGTGTGTGTGTGTGTGTGTGTGTCTGGTATAGGTTCCGCCCCCCGTGGCGCAATCAACTCATATGGCACATTTTTGGAACCGGGTTGACCAGGGGAAGGTTTTAAGCCCAATTATGAGATGATCCGATCATGTTTTTTTTTTGTTTTTTTCAGCAGCCTATTAGCGATAATTGTGGGAAAAAAAGTGGGTTGCGAGAATTGAGGAAACCTTGATGTAGGGTGATGGGTAATGGGTGGGGTGATGGGTAATGGGTGTGGGGTGATGGGTGAGTGAATGGGTGGGGGGTGATGGGTTGGGGGTGATGGGTGAGGGGTGAGGGAATAGGTGGGGGGTGATGGGTAATGGTAAATATAAGCGAAAGTGTGTCTGTCTGTGTGTGTGTGTGTGTGTGTGTGTGTCTGGTATAGGTTCCGCCCCCCGTGGCGCAATCACCTGATATGGCACATTTTTGGAACCGGGTTGACCAGGGGAAGGTTTTAAGCCCAATTATGAGATGATCCGATCACTTTTTTTTTTTTTTTTTAGCAGCCTATTAGCGATAATTGTGAAAAAAAGTGGGTTGCGAGAATTGAGGAAACCTTGATGTAGGGTGATGGGTAATGGGTGAGTGAATGGGTAATGGGGTGTGGGGTGATGGGTGAGTGAATGGGTGGGGGGTGATGGGTTGGGGATGATGGGTGATGGGTGAGGGAATAGGTGGGGGGTGATGGGTAATGGGTGAGTGAATGGGTGGGGGGTGATGGGTAATGGGTGAGTGAATGGGTGGAGGGTGATGGGTAATGGGTGAGTGAATGGGTGGGGGGAATACATACATTTCTACATCCGTGATTTCAGGAAAGTTAGAAGGGGCTATCTGGAGAGTCCGTGTTTGGTGGGCCTTCGGCCCACCAAACACAGGTGGTGGGCCAAAGGCCCACCAAACACAGGTGGTGGGCCAAAGGCCCACCACTAATAGCCCTCCGCAGGAGCTAGCCAAAAAGTCCGCCCGGAGGGCGGCTTTGCGGCTAGTATATATATATATATATATATATATATATATATAATATATATATATCCGTTAAGTACAAATTGTATTTTATTTATTAGTTAGTATTTTAGATAATATAGGATTACTTTATTGCTTTATAAAAAATAAAAAATAAAAATAAAAAGTCTTTTAGATGTTCGCTTTTTAGCATTGTAGTATATTAATTTTTTAACTATTTTTAGCCGGATAATGCCAAGTGTCTTTGGCGAAACGTTGCGCATAAACAACCCCAAGAATGACGAGTGTCTTTGTCACCCTGAAATATATATATATATATATATATATATATATATATATATATATAGATATATATATATATATATATATATATATATATATATATATATATATATATATATATATATATATATTATAATTTTTCCTTAAAGGGGGGATGGGGCATGGCTGCATGTCCACCCCCCTCTGTACGCCACTGTCTACTATTATTACTATACTCCTATCGCTGCTGTTAATACTACTCCAACTCGCACTCCCACTACTACTCCTACTACTACTACTACTACTACTACTACTACTACTACTACTACTGTCTACGGTAAATATTCCGCAGAAGTTGGCGGCCGCCAACCAGCCGAGGCAACCGGGTAATCGCGCACCATCAGATGTGCATATTTAACCATACAAATATTAACTATACAAAACCTAAACCAAACCTATCTTAAACCTAACCCAAACATAACCTAAATTTAACCTAACCTAACTTAAACGTAACCTAGCCTAGCCATAATTATTTACAAATAAATGTTTTATTTTTGCTTTCCGCAAGTGAATAACTACTGGATAATATACTGAGCAGAAAATAATTGAGAAAGAGTAAGCTGTAAGGCCTGTGCAGACCTCTAACTTCTGTGGAATATCAACCACTACTACTACTACTTTCACCATCATCACTACTGTGTGTGTCACAGTGGAGGAGCGCACCCTTACATGCCGCTTGCATGAGAGAGAGTAGTGTTTACCGGCATGGGAGGAAGCGATGCTCATCATAGCGACAGACAGTTGCTGGGCCACTTTTACGTTGTTGGGCATTTTGACCACATGCTTGTTTCTGTATTGGTACCATTCATAATTATACCAACATAATTGAGAAAAGCGTGGTGATTCCGAGACAGTAATTGCCAAATTCAATGCGAGGAAAAGTATGGGAATTATAAGGAGTTGAAGCAAAAAAGTTAGAGAAAATGTTTATACACCATTTCATTTTGCTCTCATTATCTTACTATAATGTAGTTTAGTATGATATTGTATTTGCTCATAACAGGTAACAATGTCTTGTGAGCATGATGGTATGCTCATTAGACCTAAATATCACTAGATAGCTTGATAATACCGGGTAAGAGTACAGTATGTCGGTGCGCTGCCTTTACTGTACTAACGCCGTGCCTGCCAAACAACATTCAGAGGCAACGGATATCACCCTCGATCACACTCACGCTCAAGTCTTGCGTATCTTAGGTACACAGCCTTAATGTATGATAGTGTCATTAGGTTTATATATTTTTGAACTGCTAGTCATTAAGTAGGATGTCCTTTTGATCACGAGAAAAGAATATGTAACATCTTTCCGAAATACGAACTATTACGAGACCCCCCGTGGGTCTCAGTACGGTGTTAGAGTGTGGTAGGAAACAAAAAAACAGTACAAAAGTGATAACTTTTTTTCCTCAATCACGAAAACAAAATACCTAAAAAAGTATAGAACTGTCGATCAAGTCTTTCCTAACAGTGATAATGAATGAGTTCTTATTCCCCTCAAAGTGAAAAGAAAAAAACCCCAAAATAATAATGATAATAATAACAATTATAAAGATAATAACAATGATCAAAACTCAACAGTGATAGTAACAATGATAATAATAATACTTGTTCAGTAATAAACTAATAATACTTAGTCAGTCCTAGCGTGTCAAGGTCATTGGGTGTAGGGACGGGAGGGATGTGGCTTGCAGGGGTGGCGAGAGTCAGAGTAGAGAGAGGTACCTTGGCAATGGTAGCCCAGCAAGCTGACAGCACCTGTTCCTTCCCTCATGGCTCAGGCATTTAAAGAACACATTTCCATCGCACTTCCTTCCCTTCATTTTCCTTCGGCCTCAGATCACACAAGTACAGCAGTCACTCATGAATAATAATGAATGCCCTTGTGAATAATACAGTACAATATTGACAATATTTTCCGCACACTGATAATAATATTATCAGTGTGCGGAAAATATTGTTAATAAAGATAAGGGCGTGCGTATGATAATATTAGTATCATACGCACGCCCTTATCTTTATTCTGAAAACAAAACAGCAGACTACACAAAAATCTGCTTTTATTCATGGTGATAGTCCAGCGTGTAATTGTCAACATAGTCCTCGTTGTCATTAGATGCAGCCATGAGATTATCTCCCTGCTCCTGGAAGATGTTTTCGTAATACTGTTGTTCAGTGACACTCAGAAGTGGATAGAGAGACCGTATGTCTGTTATTTTATCTTGGTCAATCTTGAGAGGGCGGTCGTACTTGGGAGTCAACTGGACCGTACTGAGGTTGAATTTGGTGGAACTATAGGGGTCTCTCCCTGGCATGAGGCGAACTCTTGTGGCGTTGGTGATGTCATTCTCATTATAATGTGGCAGAAGAACATAACCCTCTTTGTACTCCAACTTCACAAGTATCATCTTTGCATTCTTGAATGCTGAAGCTGTAGTTCTCCTTCTTGTTACTTTCGTCTTCAACAAGTCTATATTCTGGAACTTTGACTGGTCCATTTCGTGCACTGTAAACGCAGACGAGGTGGCACTTCTGATGACACTGCAGTAATCCCGAGGAAGAGCCACATCGCCATGGCGCTTCAGGCGTTTTTCAATAAGCCCAAAGGACCTGTCACAACCCATGTACGAGTGCCCTGGCACCAAAAAGGTGTGATTGATGTCCTGCAAACGACCACAATGCAGTTCATGGAGATAGCTAAGGACCATGTTTATGTTTTTATTTTGTCCTCCACAATTATCTGAGTATACAACAAGTCTTGCAAATTCACCTCTAGCGTACTCACGAAATAACCAGTCCTTAAGACAACTTGCTATCTCGATAGAGCCACGCCTTGCAACACTTTCATTCCATACGTACAGGGTTGATTTTTCCGTCTTCAGGTTAAAGATGCACAAGTTATAGGTCCATATTTTACGCTTGTAGTAAGTTATTCCGGCTGACAAACGAGGTGTTGGGAGGGTTTGCTGGAGGTCCACAGCAACAGCACGAACATCAGCATCAGCATTATTTTTCCAGTTTTTCATCAGTCTTTGTGCCTCGTTTGCTTCGGCCTTGTGTGTTTCTAGCTTTCTTTGGTGCTCTGCTACCTTTTCCGGGTTCATAGCATCGTTTTTTATGGCAACATTCAGGGCATCACAGGTTGTACATGTGTCGGAGCTGGGAGGTGCGAAGCATATGTTGAATTCTTTGGTGAAGACATTACTGTAATAACTGAAAATGACACAAGGCTCATTACTATGTTCCCTCTGCATCCATTCCAAGTATGCTACATAGAGTTTCTTGATGGTAAGGGATGAGTCTAGGTAGCGACGGTGTGGAGCTTTGAATCGACTGTAGTGGCTAGACATGGCAGGCAGCATTTTGATGTGTTCCCTTACTTGATCCGCTTGCACCCCCACAATTTTGTTCTGAGGAACTTTCCTTCCACGTTTATCAGCAGTAGGGGTCCCTGTTAACGTCATCTTTTTAATTGCACTTTCAACACGGCTAAGGCTAAGGCCGTGTATACTGGCAAATCCCTTCTTGCACACTTTATGCGATACATTGTTAAAGATAACACTGTAGAAAAAGCTATGGGCACGTCTACTAATTTCTGCTGCTGTACGCTTTCGCTTGATGGCCTCAGTTGTGATCAATTTTTGAATGTATCCGTTTTGAAGTCCATAATCTCCTAGTGCCCAAAAACCTTTGAAAATAGCATCAACTTTTTCACGACTCACTCTTTCAAAGCAGCCATCAGCACAAGGAGGGCCAACAACACGCGCTGCTACAGGTCTGTTGGTTTTCACACTAATGTAAGCCTCACCTTGATTTCTCCTAGATTTTGCAACACTTTTGTTCCAAACTTCGGGATTCCTATCGCGCTTTCTTCCCCGTGAAGGTTCAGGCACGTCACCACCTTCGTCACCGTCACGAGTAGACATGACGTCCCTTCTTGGCAGGATGTGCGCGAGTCACCCGCGTATGTAGCTTACTTTCCCTCTATCATCCGTCTCCAGTCTTGAGAGCTGTAACATGCGGTAACAACGTAACCAGCATGTGCCTTTACTTCCATTTGTCGTCTACTACCCGTCAGGCAGTGTCAGCGTCAGCTGCCACCCGACGCCTGTCAGCCTTCAGTGTTGACACCTATACGAGAGAAAAGTGGTGTGTTACAAACACTTATATTTCGTTCTGCTCCTAACCCTTCCCAACCTTATCTAAGTTATCATTATCATGATCATTATTATTTCCATGACTCCATAAAGACTTGCAAGTGATATGGTTACGAGATGTACTTACGTGAAGATAATATGCGAGTAATTATGCTGCCAACGCGTAGACTTAAATCCGTGTTTTTGCTTGTCTCACTCTCAGCTGAGGCAGAGAGAGCGGGAAGGCAGGAGAGCAGGGGAGGAGGAAAGGGTAATCCGACCTTCTCATTGGCTAGAACCTTGCCAACACGGTGTAAGTACCGCAATTTTATTCGATTTCATTCCAATGAAAATGAAAGCGACACTGTGGTTGGCTGAGCGCCGGTGACTCACTCAAATTCCTCCAAGTTCCCGCCCGGAAAGCTCTGCCCGTTACAATCAAATGTAACACATATGAACATAGGAAATACCCAACAATAAATTAACGCCAAATAGATCATGAGTACCTCTACTCTATGGTGTCAATAACGTGATTTTGACTGCGGTGGCGCTTACGTGGTTGTCGCTCCGACGACCACATATTGTACGCGTCATTATTTCAACCCCGATATAACGCCACTTATTATTATAAATAACTTTAATATAATATAATATTATGTTTCATTTAAGTTTTTGTTCAGCCTTTTCCGGCTGTAAAAGCCTTTACAAACCTACAACAGCCAAAACTATGAAATCAGCCTTTTTTAGGTTTTTTTAAAAGTTAAAACTATAAAATCTGCCTTTTTTAACTCTAATGCAAAAAAAACTAGTTTTTGGGTTCTAAAGCCCTTAAAGTAGTCGTCCAGACCCAAATTTTTTTTGCCGAATTATATTGAATGTACATTCAAAACACCTAATCCACCAAAAATAATTGATTTCCAGGCCATATTTCCGTAAAAACACGACTTTTGTAAAAAGCGCGCGAAAAAAAAATCTTCCCTCCAACAGGGCTACGACTGTTATTGATGACGTCAGAACAGGGACGCCCGCAGACACTCTGTCTGACACCTGTCGGCAAATGTTATGATGAGCGATTGTACTTCGGTGTCAGACAGTGAATCTGTCGCTGTGACAGATCTAGAGTACGATGCTCAATCTGACACCGAAAGAAATGACGCTGGTCGCGTATACTATGAGGAAAACGAACCTCAGATTGTCATGGGATCCTATATGTTTGAGCCCGAGTACGAGGTGGATGAACAGGTGTTAGCAGAGCCTGAGGTTCAGCAGGAGACCTGGCACTTCTCCAAAACTGGATTGTAAGCTTACCAGGTTA
>JACEEZ010014553.1:0-62500 GCA_016584305.1 Chionoecetes opilio | reverse complement strand
TATATATATATATCGACATATATATATATATATATATATTAGGGTGTCCCAAAATGCAAAAGTTTTGAAATGTTGCACGCTCGTGTGTTATTCCGGTTCTCTCATAGTAAAACAGTATTGCGTTGAAATTTTGGGCGAATTGAGTAATATTTAGGGGTCCCGACAAAGTGAACATTTAGGTGACGTGACTCGAATTTCAGGATTTTTCTAAATTTCCAATTTTTTTCTCCCTCAGGTTATCAACATGGCAACAAGAGCCGCTAGTAATCTTTGGCTGATCGACAAGGCTCCAATCGATGAAATCACCGGAGCCCGGCTACCATCGAAGGAGCAGGTCCTCCTCCGCTACTACCACCACCACCAGGAGATGGGGAAGACGGCGAGCGGGAGCAGGAAGGCGGTGGTGGAGGAGGTTCTCCCCTTCTGGTCGCGCACCGGGATTCCGACAACTACAGTAATACACGCCGGCATGAAGCTGTCAAAGCTGGTAAAGGCATACAATGACCTCAAGAAGAACAAGAACAAGGACAGGCCGAAACATCGTATGGATGAGGAGATTTTCAAAGGAGACCTCCAAGAAATCTTCAACCTCGCACACTCCTCCTCTCTCCAACGGGCAGACGTGAAGGACGAGGACAAGGAGTTCCTACGGAGTCAGAGAGAAGACAGAGGGGAATCATCCATGGCTGGAATTGACCTCGTGACAGCGAAGAAGGTGGAGAAGCAGGTCGAGCACAGAACTCGACTCAAGCGGCTCCGGGAACGTGAAGACAGCGACATTGCCAGGCTGACTGAAAGGGCGGAAATCCCAAGCCAAAGCAGTAGCAGCAGCAGCAGTCCTGTGCCGACGACATCATCACCGGCTCGTGGATCCCGAAGCCAGAGGAAAAAACTCAAAACAGTCGCCATCGATCTCCGTGAAGGATCTTAACCTCATTTCAACTTGGGATCGAGAGAAGTTGTCGGTGCGGCAAGCAACGTCAACGTTCGCAGCTACCGCTCAAGTTCTTGGAATGGACATTGGGAGTATGGCGGTCTCGAAGAGCACGGTCCATCAAGCACGAATTGCGGGGAGAGAGCAAGCCGCCGAGAAGATCGTGAAACTGCTGAACCAGGAGATACCTGAGAGGTTGGTCGTGCATTGGGACGGAAAACTCCTCCCGTCCCTCTCTGGCGATATGGAGGACCGCATCGCCGTCCTCCTCACAGGGGAAGATGACGCCGAGTTCCTTCTTGGGGTCCCGGTAAGCTCGGATTCGACTGGCAGAAACGTGGCTGCAGTGGTCTTGAAGGAGGTGGACGAAGCGGGCGTCAGGGACAAGATCATCGCCTTCTGTTTCGACACCACGGCTTCGAACACAGGCATGGTGCAAGGTGCTTGCATTCGGACTGAGCAAGAACTCGGACGAAGCTTGCTTTGGTTGGCCTGCCGCCATCATGTCCACGAGGTGATCCTCAAGGATGTCTTCGAAGCCGGCCTCGGCTCTTCCTCTGGTCCTGACATTGGAATCTTCAAACGACTCCGTGATCGATGGTCCTTCGTGGATTCCTCGCAGAGAGACGGTGGAAACATCGGAGGACCTCATAGAGTTCTTCGCCACCAATGACACTGCCAGCAAGCTGAAGGACAACGCATTGGCCTTCCTGAAGGAGGCTCTGATGTCGAAGAACCATCCCAGGGAGGACTATGAAGAACTTCTCCGTCTCTCCTACCTGTTCCTCGGTGGTGAAGGTCCAGCCAAACCATTCCGCCGTCCTGGTAGCTCTCCATCAAGCCCGGGGATGGCCAAGGCCATCTACTGCCTCAAGCTTCAGATGCTGAAATCCCAGCTGTCGCTGACTGGTCGTGAGAAGGCCGAAGTGGAACGAGTGGCCCTCTTCGTTGCTCTGGTGTACTGCAAGCAATGGCATGAGGCACCGATCTCTGTGAAAGCTCCGTTGAACGACGTGCTCTTCCTCGAGATCCTCAAGACATACCCTGACCAAACCGTTGCCAAGGCAGCAGAACAAGCCCTGCGACGCCACTTGTGGTACGTTTCCGAGGAAAACGCGGGACTGGCCTTCTTCGACTCAAGGATTGATGTGGAGGAGAAGAAGCAGATGGTCAAGGCATTGGACAAGCCCGCCTCGAAGAAGGAACTCAAGCGATTGGAGGGAAAAAAGATGACGATGTCTTCCTCCTTCTCGTCCTTCGTCACTTCGAAGACACGGTCCTTCTTTCAGAAACTCGACGCGGACGAGGGTTTCCTGGCAAAGGACCCGGCATTGTGGGAGGAGGACGACCGATTCAAGGACGCTCGGAAACGGGCACTTGGCCTCCGAGTGGTCAACGATGCCGCGGAGCGGGGCATCGCCCTAGTCCAGCGCTACCTGGGGTCCACAAAGTCGGCCGCACAGGAGAAGTATCTCCTCCAGTTAGTCCACCACCATCGGAAACTTGTGGGGCGGGAAAAGAAGGAGGACCTTCAAAAGAAGGCTTTCTGAATGGAAACAATGAAAACTGTCTGTTTTGGTTTCCTTATAAGTTTCTTTCTAAAAATGTGGGATGTTTTGAGTTTTTTCTTAGTTTTTGAAGGTTATTAGAAAATTGTTCAGTTTGTCGCGACCCCTAAATATTCTCCGAATTTCATCTAATTTCACAGGAACTCTTCTTATGCATGTGTGAACAGAAGTAAAACACGAGCAAGTGAAAAAAACATGTTTCATTTTTTCCCTCTATGATCTTGGGACACCCTAATATATATATATATATATATATATATATATATATATATATATATATATATATATATATATATATATATATATATATATATATATATATATATATATATATATATATATATATACACACACAAACCTCGATTTCCCGGATATCGGATTTGCCGGACAAAATCCGAGGTCCGGGGATATGTCAAGTCTCTGACTTTTTTTTTTTTTTTTTTTTTTTTTTTTTTTACGTTGAAATGCCTGGTCCTGTTCGTAAATTGACCAAGTTGCCCGGCGGTCCGAGCGTCTCCTGTCACCCCTGGTCAGTGTCCGCGCCTCCCGCCAGGTGGCAGCATGCTCAGCGGTCGTATTGTTTACATTTGGGCACACAACATTCACGGTTCACCTGCACAGCCTCCGTCAGTCACCTGACTCCCACTGCCCCTGGTGCAAGAACATTTCTGAGACTATTGAACACTTTCTGCTGCCTCCCGCCAGGTGGCAGCATGCTCAGCGGTCGTATTGTTTACATTTGGGCACACGACACTCACGGTTCACCTGCACCGCCTCCGTCAGTCCCCTGACCCCCACTGCCCCTGGTGCAGGAACATCTCTTGAGACTATTGAACACTTTCTGCTGCCTCCCGCCAGGTGGCAGCATGCTCAGCGGTCATATTGTTTACATTTGGGCACACGACACTCACTGTTCACCTGCACCGCCTCCGTTAGTCCCTGACCTCCATGCCCCTGGTGCAGGAACGTCTCTTGAGACTATTGAACACTTTCTGCTGCCTCCCACCAGGTGGCAGCATGCTCAGTGGACGTAAAAGTCCGCAGCGGGGTAGTTGATATTGGCGGTTGCTGGACAGTAATTACTTGAGTAGGATTAACGTCCAGGGGTGGGTAATGGCCTCGGACTGTTGCGATTCCCGGACTTTTGCGGTTCCCAGACCAGTACTCCCCCTAATTAGTCCAGGAAAACGAGGGTCGTGTGTACTTGTAATATCCAGGGGGCAACATACCAGTAAGAATAAATCCAACATTGAGCCTGTTTCAACCTGGACAACCCAGTCGTCGTCCACTGGCATGTGGCAACTAAGTCAAACTCCAGAAGCCGCCCTGCCAGAGCCTACAAACCTGTACCATACATGTCCACCCAAGAAGCTAGAGTTGTAAGGAACAACGACTCTGTTATTTCTGATAATAAATTTAGGATTATTAGTCAGATTATTTGAAGAATATGAATGTTTCCTAAGTATTCTGGAACGAATGAGAATATTTTTATTTCTAATAACAATTATTCGAATAAAAATACTAATACACACAAATACTGTATTTGAATGTGTTCGAATACGAATACCGAATACGAATAATCCATCCCTGGTGTGTGTGTGTGTGTGTTCATGTGATTTTATTAAAACAATAAACTTAAATACAAAACCAATTCTTGATGCTTGTTCAATATTGATGACCATCATCACCAACAATACTTTTGCTTACTTAATATTTATGAAAGCATCTTGCGCTGCAAACCAAATATTTTTAAATGGAATCTAGTTGTATGATCATCTACCTTAAAGTAATCGTCCATACCATTTCATCATTCCTCATTTAATGCAGTCAAAATATAGCATTATCAAATATATCAACAATATGTTTGTCACTTTTTGCATCCAGCCAGCCGTTTTTAAATAATCCGCAATCAAACTTGCAAATTCCCCGAGCTTCCCAAACGCTCCTGCACACTAGCAGATGACGCAACATGGCTAGGTGACAGTCCCCGAGGCAGCTCCTCACCCCCGCGGTAATCCAGAAGCATATGAACACAGAAATAAATATAGTACTTGAAGAATTTTGGGTTTTCAGATTTTTTTTTTTTTGCGATATGGTACCGTAAATGGCGGCATACAAGTCGACCTCAAGACTATTAGCTCAAGATTACGGGTTAAGCCTATACTTGCCGTATAAGTTGGCCCAAAAAATACGGTAGGCCAAAGCTTAAATGTGGATAGGCTACGGTACGGTATAGGGTAACCTGTCGCAAAAACACATAACACCACACCACTTATATGAAGATATGAAATTTACTGTAGGTCCGCCTCTTGTTTTCACTTGAAAAACACCATAGTCGCCTGATAGTACCGCTACATACTGTATACAGGGAGGTCCCGAAGATACGAGCAGTTAGGTTCCACCTGGCATACTCATAAAGCGAAATCTCGTATAACGAAACACATAACTAATGGTAAAATATAGGTTTGGTTCCAGGACCCCATCAATTAAAAGAAAGAAAAAAAGAAAAGAAAAAAAAAAAGACATGTTTTTCAAGCTAAAATAAACTATAGCAAACACAACAAACTCTCAAACTCTCAAATATAGGGCTCTATATACCACACCACCGTACCACCACACCACCACACAAAACACAGTGAATTAAGAGTGACAGCACAGTGGGACAGAGCACAAATAAGTCACAATAAGCACATTAAGTAAACCAGCAAATCACTAAAATCGACTCACAAGCACAATACATACAAGCAAAAAAAACGTTGTATTGTATCTTGGGGAGGCTGGTGAAAAACACTAGACTCGAGAGGGTACGGTAGGTAAAGACAAGGGGGGGGTGCGCAACCTCTTCCACGCCCACAAAATGTCTTGTGATCTGAAACTTGTACATTGTCCCCGGGGTTTTTTTTTAAATTTTTGAGCCCCATTGCGTACCAGCCCCCCGAATATCAATTTTTTCCAACAGCTTTGACACTATTTCCCGAAATCAGGTGTCTATAGGGTTGTAAAATGTTTTTAGAATTTTGGGCAAAAAAGATACAGGCGCCAAAAGGAAGAAATTTGGCACAAAAATTATATTTTATCCTTAACTCATTGTCCCAAGCGAGCCCGAAAAAGGGAAAAACTTTTAGCATTTATCTAAAATTTGTAATATATCTGCCCGGCGCATTAGTGCAGTGGCGAAAGTAGTGCATTAGTGCTGGAAAAAAAATGTGTTCGTGCCTTCACAAACAACTGTGTTAGCGTCTCCGAGAGGCAGGCCGCTTGTGTTAGGCCTCTATAACCACTATAACTCGTGTTTCTAATGCCGTTATAGGTGTTATTATAGGGTTAGCGTGGTGTTATATTCATGGTAGGGTGGTGTGAGGTGTTAAATATGCCATTTCAGCCGTGGGTACAGAGAGGAGGAAGAATAACAATTATGAAATACCACCACCACACCACACCACCACCATCAGATTGATTATCGTACAACCTTAGGTAAAATCATAGTCAGTAAATGACTTTATAATTTTAGTAAATAACTTTTAATTTACTTTAGTAAATAACTTGGTAATTTTATTCACCCCAGTTTGAATGTCGTGGATTGGATTTTCGATCTCGTATATTGAAAATAGACCTAATTTACACATCTCGTATCATCGGATTCTCGTATATCGAATCTCGTATAACGGGACCTCCCTGTATTATAGTAAATCACGGTAGTATAACTGGACTGCACTTACCGGTGCCCTCCGCCATTTGTATGTGAAAAAAAACCAGCCCGTGGCGCCACCAACCCCACACGGCTATGAAACTATGGGTTAGTTACACTGCCGACAGTGGCGCATGTAAGTGGCACATATTGTAGTTGTCTGACTGACCGCTGGGTTCAGTGGCATTCCGGCCAGTGTTTACAATCTGTATATCAGCTGTTGGAAACAACTGTATCAAATACCCACACGTTATCAACATGCCAACCTGACAAACACTGTGGGTGGAACTGCTGCAATACGTCTTCTCCAGTTGTCGCTGTTTAGCAGGGAATATTTTATACCACTCGGTGGTAAGGGTTCGCATTTTATCCTAGCCGAATAAGTCAACCCCTAGTTTTGGAGATTTTTTCAGGCTCAGAGAGTCTACTTGTACGTCGGCATTTACGGTATATACGTACTTGCATCCTTTATGGGTGCAACATAAAGCTGTGCCTTTCCAGAGAGCTTAGCACCCGTTTCCGACCAATACGGCCACGAGAAATGTGTGGAGTAGGGTTTAGGGTTGTGTGTCGGGGTACGGAAGGTTGTGTGATGCAGATTGTCGCACTCCCGTGACGTCATCAGCAAGTTTCACGCGGCGGCTGGAACGGGGCTGATTTTTTCCATCGCTTTTTACAAAGTAGCGTTTTTTTACGGAAATAAGGCTTGGAAACTAATTATTTTTGTGGATTAGGTTTTTTTGAATGAACATTCAACATACTTATGAAAAAGAAAAAATGGGTCTGGACGATTACTTTAAAACTCATTACAATTTCCAAAATAGGTTAATAAGAGATGAATATTAGCAAAGCCTTGATAGCTTTTCAATGTGTCAAAACCTTAGCAAAACAAGATTGCTTGAATTTTAGGTATTTCCAACATATATAGAACATGCGAACATGTCAGAAAAATGTAATGATCTAAATAGCGTATTTAGTATTTGACACATGATGATATCAAACAGAANGTTGGGGGCTGCACTGGGCATTGGTTTTTTCTAGACCGCGGGTTTCATTGCATTCCGGCCAGTTTTTTACAATCTGTATATCAGCTGTTGGAAACAACTGTATCAAATACCCACACGTTATCAACATGCCAACCTGAAAAACACTGTGGTGGAACTGCTGCAATACGTCTTCTCCATTTGCCCGCTGTTTAGCAGGGAAATATTTTATACCACTCGGTGGTAAGGGTTCGCTTTTTATCCTAGCCGAAAAAGTCAACCCCTATTTTTTGGAGATTTTTTCAGGCTCAGAGGGGTCTACTTTACGTCGGCATTTACGGTATATACGTACTTGCATCCTTTATGGGTGCAACATAAAGCTGTGCCTTTCCAGAGAGCTTGCACCCGTTTCCGACCAATAGGGCCACGAGAAATGTGTGGAGTAGGGTTAGGGTTGTGTGTCGGGGTAGGGAAAGGGTTTTGTGTGATGCAGATTGTGGGCACTCCCGTGACGTCATCAGCAATTTTCCCCGCGGCGGCTGGAACGGGGCTGATTTTTTCCATCGCTTTTTACAAAGTAGCGTTTTTACGGAAAAAAAGGTTTGGGAAAACTAATTTTTGTGGATTAGGTTTTTTTGAATGAACATTAAACATACTTATAAAAAAGGAAAAAATGGGTCTGGACGATTACTTTAAAACCCCATTACAATTTCCAAATAGGTTAATAAGAGATGAATATAGCAAAGCCTTGATAGCTTTTCAATGTGTAAAAACCTTAGCAAAACAAGATTGCTTGAATTTTAGGTATTTCCAAACATAATATAGAACATGCGACATGTCATGAAAAATGTAATGATCTAAATAGCGTATTTAGTATTTGACACATGATGATATCACCAGAACAGAATTTTCATTTGGTAAGTATCACTGAAAATATGAATATTATGGTTGTACACATTTGGGGATGATAATATTTTTTCTGTGCTTCAATAAATGGAAAAAAATGAGAAAAATGCTTATGTACATTAAGTTTTGATAAGCTAACAAGCCTAAAATCCACAAGTTTTCGCTCATCCGGGTTTTACTGTAAACAAAGTATAATATGATACAAATATATAAAATCTTATGGATCATGAAAAAGGCACATTACCATAAAGGGATCAATGGAAAAAATACATATACGTATCTAAATAGAATGCTATGATTAGATTTAAAATCAAATCCCGAGTTTTGAGTTTCATAATAAAGAAGAAAAAAACCTTTAAACCAAACCTTCAAGGCCTTGGAACTTTCTTCAGGAGTAGGGGTCTATAAAAGGCATCCTGGGGAAAAGCGAAACTCGACGCTGAGAGTGTTCTATGCCATCTTGTCCAAACTTCTCCATTATGCGCTTACACACTGTGGACTGCCAAGTATATAGGTATAGAGTCCACCCATAATTACTAGATGCATTATTCTTTTACTGAGAAAACCAGTATAAAAAAGTATAAATTAACAAGGCTCAAAACCCTTGGAGAAAAATACTACACTTAAATTTTCATTAGATTATAAAGCATTTCTGAATAATTAATCTTTTGGAATTGTACTACTATCTATCTGAACATGCAGTCTGTATATTTCATATGTTATAAATTCAATCTTCAATACAAATCAGTATATATATATACAGTCAAACCTCGGGTTTCGAACGTCTCCCTTTTCGAACAAATCGGTTCATGAACAGAATTTCAAACTCATAATTGCACCGGTTGCCGTACGATAACTCGGTTGCCGAACAAGCTTTTTTTTCTTTTTCTTTTTTTTATATCACAAAGAACTGGCCAAGGACACAACAAAAAGAGGTAACATAAGCCCGGTTAGTTACCAGTCCCTATAAAGAAGACAGCAAGAGAATTAAAAGTTATAATGAAAAAAAAAAATAATAAAAAATGTTATAATATAATATTACATTGCATTTATAGGCATTTTTATGCACGAAATACAGCTAAAAAGGTAAAAATAGGTCTTTATTTTGGGGGTCAGGAATGGATTCATCCATTTTATATAGTTTCTTATGGAAAAATGTGTTTCGGTTTTAGAACAATTAAGTTTTAGAACTTTTGGGAACCAATTATGTTAGAAAACCGAGGGCATGTCTGTATATATAATGGAACTCCCTTTTTCATTTTTTCCGTCATCATTGGGACCAAGGGTGTGCTGGATACGGGAAAATTACGGATAGGGGAAGGTATACAGTCGAACCTCGATTAAAACGGACCTCGGTTTAACAGATTTCGGATTTAACGGACTCCATTCGCTATCGGACAAGCAGACTAAACCATTCAAAAGTACGCTGCTTGAAAATTGTGTCCGTTAGGTCAGAGCCTAAATGTAAAATGTGTCCGAGCAGTGCCTTCCTGCAAATCCAGCATGTAGCGCCAGTCACTGTTTACCTCCTAACATAGCTACACGGTCAGGGCCCGGACCCAGCAACGGAGATGGCATCTCCAGCTACCACCTGGTCTCCCACCACCAAGATATTACCTGACCTTACTACCGCATCCAGCAAGCCTCCTCGTTAGGTAGTAAACGGGTCTAAATCGTCTCCAGCCAATGACAAACTGTTTATAAAACTTCTCGACCAATCACAAGCCAGCAAGACAAATTTGCAGGCAAGAATGGCATGCCAGACCACTTATCGCCACTCAAATCGTCAACTCAACATAATTTGTCTTGTTTTATTTTGGAATCCTTGGGTTTTAAGGAGTTTTAATGTATCAGATAGTAAGATATATAAGGAAGGAGCCTGTGTTTCTAGTGATTTAGTGGTAGAATGTGTGTAAGTCGATTAAATAGTGAATATTAGAAATTACGGGTGGAGTAAGAATGTTTTCCCGTCACTCCCCGGTCGCCCCATCACCTAAACACCTTTAATCCTCTTATTTAAGGTGACACACGTTGCTACACTGATCAAGTAATGACACTTTATATCAGCTCACTAATCACTACGTGTATATAACGAGTATTATGACGTTAAACCCTGCCCATCTTGCTGGCAGAGAATGGGCGCCCACCCCGCCTGCCCCCTCTCACGACAACACGCCGTTATCCGCCTCACCTGTGTCTTCCTGAAGAAACAGGTCAGTTTCCACCCCTGTGATAGCACCATAGGATTTCACCAGGGATCATAGAATTCCTCAAGGGGTCCTCACAGCCCTACAAATATTACCAAGGAGATCTCCCCCGGAGATCTCCTTGCCCATGGTGTTGATCTTTTGCCTGGTCCGCCATCATGATGCTGCTGCTGCCGCAGCAGCGCTGCCGGGCGTGGATGAGACGCCTTGCTTGTAGTTTTTTTAATTCTTACTCCTATACACCGAGTGGTCGACTTACGACCGTCATCGGGACCGACCCGGGGTCGAAAGTAGAACTGGACGTAGGTAGCCTTTTTATAAAAAAATATAAAAAACTTTTTTTTTTTTTTTTACAATTGTGCCTTTTTGCGCCTGTAGGCAGAGGTCTAAGGCCCAGATGGTAGGCCCTGGAGTCCACTTGAGGGCTGTGATGGTTGGCCCTCGCCCGTGGTGGCGCAGGAGAATGATAAATACACCCGGGGGTTCGACTTTCGACCGTGAAACAGGACCGACCGACCGGTCGTAGTAGAACTGGACGTAAGTCAGCTTATGTTCATAATTTTTTTTTTTTTTTTTTTTTTTTTGTCATTTGTGCCTATAGCGCCTGTAGGCAGTGACTACTAAGGCCCGGATGTTAGGCCCTGGACGTTCACTTCAGGGCTGTGATGGTTGGCCCTTGCCCGTGGTGGCACAGGTAGAATGATAAAATTTTGTAAAGATATTATAATCTCATATTTTTTTCAACATTTTTGTTGTTTTATTATTGTTATAACCATCGTATCACCGAGTTCGAACCCCGATTTTGGGAAAAAAAAAAAATCTTTCTGCACCGTCGAGTGGCATAAGAACACCCACATGCTTTCCCATTAACTCTACCTTGGATTGTGAGTGCATCGGATGACGCAGGGGGGGCGGCATGAGCCTCTAATCAAAAAGGCGTCATATAAACAATAATACAGTAAACCCTCGCGTATTCGGACCGTCATTATTCGGATTCCGACATTATTCAGACCTTTTTTTTCTTTCTTTTTTTTCTTCTTTTTTTTACAATATGGCAGATGGCAAGAATTTATGTGAAAGCCCTGATTATCATTTAAATTTCATTTTTTCATTATTGCATACCTAAATGTTATTTACGTCAAAAAAATGAATTATGAACGTAGAGGTCAAAGTAGTTGGCGTAGTTTCCATCTTAGCCATGGGTAAAAACATGCCCACAACAGATCATAATATTCCCTCCTAAATTACCACAGAAAATGTAAATAAACACAAACAGGCCATCTTGAAAATATTTTACTCGCCAAATGTTGAAAGTCTAACGCACTTGTCTCGTCCTGGACGCAAGAAAAAGTTTCAAAGAAAATTTGAATATTACCAAAAGACAGCTAGTGAAATCTCCTACCAAAACAGCAAAATAATTAAAGTCAATAACACCCACAGTTACTGGGTACAGTGTGTGTAAGGAGCGTGTCTCGTTACATCCGTAAAGTCTTGCAATTTCTTAACCCACCGCTCAACTTCGTTGAGTAACCCAGTCCTCCCTCACAATTTCTTGAACTAAAACCAATCTTATATAAGCTGAGACTACGGGTGATCTGGTCTGCAGTCAACTGTGGCTTAGGCCCCATATCCAACTGAGCAAAACCACTTTCCCGAATGTTTTGGTGACGTTTTGGAAATCAAGCCGGACTGACGATAAGAAACAATATGTCCTGGTCACTGACCATTAATGACTAAAGATTTTAAAACTGCAAGCAGGAAGTCAAGGCCGTGAGTGAGTTCCCAGACATCTTTTTTTTTCATCATTCCCCATAGGAAGCGCAAGGAGGAATTAAAGAATTTGTCAGGGAGCGTGACGGATGCAAGACACCGCCAACTTCTCTGTCTTCCACTGTATTATCTACAGATTTTTTGAAATTTTGAAAATTGGTCTTAGGAACCAGAACAGCATGTGCTGGACTTGATATCATTATTTGATTTTCTACTAATACAAAGCCTGGGACACCTATATACGGTACCTATATAGGGGTTGCGTACCGGTGTTTCCCGGTACCTATGTTCCACAGTGCCGAAGTTCCCCGTCACCTATGAGGTACTAGTACCTATATTCCCCGTGCCGATGTTTCCCGTTATCTCTGTTATATTTTCAAACCTTTTGAACCCTCTGAACCCAAAATTTTTGAACCCTTGAACCTATTTTTTAACACTTTGAACCTATTTTTTTTTAACCCTTTTGCACCTAAATTTGTTTGAACCCTTTGCACCTAAATTTGTTCCAACCCTTTGAACCTGATTTTTTCAACCCTTTCACCTAATATTTTGAACCCTTTGAACTTAAATGTTTTAACACTTTGAACCTAACCTCTTTTGAACCCTTTGAACCTAAATTTTATGAACCCTTTGAACCTAAATTTTATGAACTCTTTACTAAAACATTTTAAACCCTTTGAACCTACATATTTTGAACCCTTTGAACCAATTTTTTTTTTATCTTTGAACCTAAATTTTCAAAACCCTTTGAACCTAAATTTTTTAACCCTTCGAACCTAAATTTTATGAACCTTTGAGCCTTAATTGTTTGGAGCCTTGAACCCTGGGTTTTTTTAACCTTTTGGGACCTAATTTTTTTTTCCCCTTTAAACCCAAATTTGTTTTAACACTTGAACCAATCTTTTTTAACTTTTTAAACCAAAATTTCCTTTAACCCTCTGCCCTAAGTTTTTTTTCCCCTTTTAAAACCTGTTTTTTTAAACCCCTTTAAACCTAAAACTTTTTTTAAACCCTTTTTGAACCAAACCCTAACCTAACCCTTTAAATTTTGGGAACCTTATAATACCCGGGGAAATTCGGTACCTCATGGGTTTGGATCATCCGGCCCCCAGGGGAAAAAAGGTACCTCATAGGGGCGGGGGAAAATCGGTACCAGGGGAAAATCGGGATGACCCCCTATATAGTGCTCGCCCAAAAAACTTCCCGGGGTTTACTCCTTTCGCATGCAAAAAACCCTTTAAAAATCAAATTAAAAAAAAACAGAATGGAAAAATTTTTTAGAATTTTTATCATTTTCAAATTTTTCGATATTTTATACAGTAAAATATGATGAATTTAAAAAGTAAAACAGTAAGTCTACCCCTGTACTGCAAAAAGGGAGGGAAAAGGGGAGGGGGGCCCGGGGTCGGAAATTTGGTAACTTAAAATTTCCTGGAAATCGGATTCGGAAATCGGGAATTTTTTTTTTTCTGGGCCCACACCCCCGGATTTTCTTATCTATCCCCATACAAGCTAGGGAAAATTAAAAAAGGCTGAGAGAAATGCCCGATGAAAAAGATGAATAGGGGAGGGGGTTCCTTTTTGTGAAAATTAAAGTAAAATCGGACAAGTTGTTTTTTTTTTTTATAAAATTTTTTTCCAAAATCAGGGGCCCTCTTCCAAGATTCCCAGCAAACTTAAACCGTAAAATACGGTATTGATAGAAAAAATACCCATTAAAAAAGCGTTAAGTCTAAATTCCCCCTGAAAAAATTTTAATTTTATAGGCCCTTTCCAAAACAATTAAAGAGCAAAACCTGGAGACTTACTACTACCTTCCCCAATACCGTCCCGAGGGGAAAATTTTGTGGGCGAGCGTGCAGGTTAACCCCCAAATTACCCAAAAACCCACACTTGTAGATGCGAGTTAAACCCCCTACTTGGGGGTTACCCCTCAAACACGTGGTTTTTTTGATTTGTGAAACTCCCCCCCGGTGTTCCTACCCCAAACCAGCCTGTAGCGCAAACCCTGTTTAATTCCCAAAATGGGTCACGGTCCCCGGTTGGGTTTGGATTATTTTTTCATTATTTTAAAAATTTTTTTAAAAGTTTTTTCCATATTTTCCCCCACCCTGGGAAAAAAACCCCCCAACTAACGGGCAATCGGCTCTAACGGACCCCTTCTCCCCCTTTTAGTCTGTTAAATCGGGGGTTTCGACTGAAGACTCAACCTAGAATATGGAACTAAATGGGGAAATTAAGTGTTCGTTGCTAGAAAAAGTGTTTTTTTCACATTTATGCCTCTAGGCAGCCTATAGCCCCTGTAGGCAGTATGACCTCCACGGCCCGGATGGTAGGCCCTGGAGGTTTAGTTGAAGGCCTGTGAGGCCCTCGCCCCGTAGTGCGCATGTAGCATTTTTATAGTGGCCACTGTGATTAGAGCAAGTGGTTCTAAAGTTATCGTCCGGGACCATTTCATCATTTCCTGTTTTAAATGCAGTCAAAATAAGCCTGATCGAGTTTATATAAAATATGTTCACTTTTTGCATCCAGTCACCCATTTTTAATGATCCGCATTCAAAATCTTAAATTCCCCGAGCTCTCAAAACACAACCAGCAGACGACGCACCATGGCTCGGTGACGTCACATGAGTAAGCCTCCAGCCCTGCCTGATACAAATAGACATAGACTCAGAAAAAAATATAGTACATTCAAACCTCGAAAATAACGACCTCGATTTTAACGGACTTCGGATATAACGGACTCCATTTGCGAGACTTTTTTTTTTTTGGGGGTTTTTTTTTTTTTTTTTTTTTTTTTTTTTTTTTTTCATATTTGACCGCTTATCGCCGCTCAAATTGTCAACTCAACTAATTGTATTACAGGAGAACCTCGTTTATCCGGCACCCTTGGGGGAGAGCGCATGCCGGATAACTCATTTTGCCGTTGTTTTGGGGTTACTCCTATGGAATCGCCCAAAATCCCAATAAATACTGTGGTTTCTGGAGGTTGTGTTGTTGTTTGTTTTAGGGCTGCGAGGATCCCTTGGGAACACTATGAGCCTGGTGATGTCCTTTTGATGCTATCACAGGCGGTAGTTGACCAGTCTTTCCTAGGAAGGCACAGGTGAGGCGGATGACGGCGTGTTGCCGAGAGGGGGGGAACGCCGCCGCCGCCAGCAGGGTGGGCAGGTCAAAGGTGGGGGACGTTCAGGGGCGAGGAGTTGAGAATGTAGCCCTACACGGTGTGAGTGGAAGGGCGGACACGCAGCAGAAAGTGTTAAATAGTTTCCGGAAAATTCATGCCCCAAGGGCAGTGGGGGTCAGGGGACAGACGGAGGCGATGCAGGTGAGCTGTGAGGGGTCGTGTGCCCCAGGCGTGAGGCGGGTGAGAGTGACATCCAGGACGGGGACTTTTCCGTATCCAGGGTGGGGGGAAGAGTCACTGCGGGGTATTGCCCATGGAGGTGATGCGGAGGCATCCCCGAGTGTGTAATTCCAGGTGGAGCGGCAGCCCCGGGGAGATGAGACGTGTGGCTGGGGAGAGCGGCAGAGGGAAGGGTGTCGTGTTTACATCTGTTAAGGCCATCCGGGCAGCAGAATCACCCACCCTCGTTGCCTGGGATACCAGCGTGGGAGGGAACCCACTGGAAGGCGATCTCCCCCCCCACGTTGGTAAGGTGAAGGGCCCTCTGGATGGTGTGGACGAGGGACGTAGAGGATCGTGGATGGCGGGAGAGGGAGGAGGTTGAGTGAGGAGAGGGAGTCTGTGTAGGACCACAGCCTTGCCCAAACTAAATTTCTGCCAATTTTCTCGTTTTTGAAATAATTATACCTACGTATTGCCGGCGCATAAGACGAAACCCCCGCATAAGACGCAACCCCTATTTTAAAAGGAGGTTTTTAGAAAAAATAAATAATTGGTGTTTTTGAGGGGGAAAAATAAATTTCGGTAAATTTATCAAGTTATTAAAAAAAAAAGGATTTGAAAGGGAAAACCCAATGATTATGAGCATGTACCTAAATAAAATATTCACAGTGCAGTGAATGTGAATGAAAAATATACTATAGTTAAAATGTAAAGGGGAAATAAACGGTAATCAAAATCGGGTCATAATATATTGCAGGATGCCCCCACGAATTGATATTCTAATATTTTGCTACCTATGACATATAGCTTAGATTTAATGTTGTAGGTATGCCTTTGTTGCTTTTCTGCTATGTGTTTAGACTTTGTGGAATATTTGAAGTATAGATATTGGTAATTATTTGGTAGTGGGCTTTAAAAAGTCCTAGAACTCTTACCTACACCATCGTGTAGCTTTCTTCATTCTGAGTATTTTGAGCCCCATTTCCATGGCGAAATTGAATAATAATGGAATTACACGTAGTACCGAAAATCAAACCGTTATTATCAGCCAGAAATTTAAGTTTGGGTTAATTCAGATTGGGGTTTAGGTTAGAGGTGGGGTTTGGTTTAGTAACAGATAAATATAGAGAAAAAACGAATTTACCAATAATATGACAGGTTGAAGCGTAGCAATGTTTGCGGGGCGGACCTGGGGGGCAGGTTGCCTCCCCCCCACACACACATGTAAACAAACATTGATGTCCGACAAAAACGAGAGCCAGATTAATTCAAAACACATCAAAACTATTCAGGAGGACTAAGTTTCGGCCTCGAGATGGGTGGTTGCCCAATAACATAAATTTACGAAGATATTTAGTTAACACTGTCTGTAAGGTAGCCATCTCTACCTTGTTTTTTGTTGTAATTGTGAAGGGCCCTTTGTCGGGATCGACGATATTTGCCCTGGTTTACACCTATGAATCTATCACAGTCGCGAGGGTTGATTAGTCTTCTTCGGGAAAGGTGCAGGTTTGAAGGCTGGTTCATACTCTGAAATCACGGCAGCGTTCCGTCACCTTGCCTTGTATTCACACTATTGGTCATGGTTCCGTCATTTTCGGCAGTTCCTGCTCACCCTCAAAAACAGACAGGGGCCCTCAGAGGTTATGGTTGAAGAAATTTGCATTAATAGCACTTCTAGTGGATGAAGAAGAGGAGTTGAACTCAAAAAGACACTGTTTGGGTACATAAAGCCTGAGAAAACAATGATTATCGCACGGCACAGTCTCATTACGTTAAAATATTCTTCCCAGAAACCGTTAAGTGACAGGACGGTGGTGTATTGGAGCCTTTGACGCGGCGCACCTTTTAGTGTAACACGTCTATTGTTTGAATGTAAGAAATTCTAACGGATGTGATGAGATGGTGCATGCCGTGTCACCATGAGGGTATGGTGTGATTGGGCCCTTGAGGCGGACGATGTGCGCCATGAGGGTTTTGGGTCTTGGGGGCACCATATGGAAACTTTTGTCCCGTCTACATCTACCGTTGCAGCCTTTTTACTAGCACTTTTTCATACAGTTTCCTTATCCTTTAGAGTACAGGGGTGAGGATTGAGGGGTCGAGGTGGTACAAAGCCCTATGTTTGTCTCCTATCCCACCTTGCTTACCACTGTAGCGGCGCTAAAACAAACTCACACACACACACCTCATCGGTTTAGGCCACCCTCCCTGTCGGGGACCAAGATTAGTGGGTGCCCTGACGCTGACCTGATTTGTCCTCGCCGCACAACTGCAACACCAGCCAGGTAATTCAGTCAGCCACAGGACACACATAGACCCCCACACGCCGAGCACCTCTTACCCCCACGTTGTACAATGACTCGCGGGTCAAATAAACTACGAAGCCACGACGCCCTTTCTCCATCCTTGTGTGTATAGACAAACTCCCCAAGATACTACACCTTCCTCTCACCGCTCACACTAAAAAAAACACTTTAACACTCTCTTTGATTCACTATTCCATTTATAAACAATACTCTTCCAGCAAAAATTCCATCACCATTTTCTGCCTCCCTTCTATCATCTCCTTCCAACTGTTGTCAACTTGTGTGCCCGAGTCGAATGCGGGTTAAGGCTACAATAATTGCGGGATGTTTTGTCTTTTCCTGGTGCGGGATGACTCTGAGTGGTAATGACCCATGGTGGGTGGGGAGGGCGTCGCCGAGTGAAGTATCCCAGGTGAAGCAGCAGACCTTGAGATATCAAGACGTTTTTACCATGGAGCAGCAGGGGTGTGGATGATGTTTACATCTGACACGGCCATCTTGGCAGCAACAACCGCAATCTTGTTGCCCCAGCTCTTTTTTTCTCTTAAAACCCAAACCTTTTTCTTAGTATTATGCTACTGTTGATAACACAGTTACTAATTTGTGTTCAGTGGACTACTGCTCAACACAGATCACTCCAGACCCCTTTAGTAATACACCACCGGCTGTTCTGCTTTCTCTGCCTGACCTCTCATGCACTAATATGGCCGCATTAGCGCAGGGTGAACTTTGCATTCCTTTTAAGGGAAAAAAACTGCGTCTTATGCGCCGGCAAATACGGAAATTAATGGCCTGGGTCGATTAGTGCCGTTGTTTTTGAGGCTGCCGTTGTTTTAAATTGCCAGTTAAATGAGGTTCTCCTGTTATTTTCTCATTTTACTTTGGAATGCTTGGGTTTTAAGGAGTTTTGATGTATCACATTTTAAAGATATAATATTATAAGGAATGAGCCAGTGTTGCTAGTGATTTAGTGGTACACGTAGATGGTGTGTATTGTTTAAAATAGTGACTATTAGTGTTATGGCGTGGCCGCTGCTACGTCTCCCTGTCACCTCAACACCCTAATCTAAGGTGACATGCATGCTACACTGACCTAAATAGTGACACGTTATAGAACTGCACTTCACAACCATATAATATATAATAATGAGCATTAGTCACGATAATAAGCATACTTTGGAAGCCAACGCTGATCTGGCTCGTAGTAATTTTGGGTTTCAATTTCACTAGAGTTTGAGCTTGACTAGCTACACGGTCTGGTTGTGTTGTGATTATTTCTCATTTATTCACGTGTAGGAGCGGCCCAATTCAGCAGTAGTGCCAGTCACTGTTACCTCCCAACATAGCTACACAGTTTGGTTATATTTTGATTTTTCTCATTTATTTCACAATTTTTCCGTTTTTTTCTATATTTTTCCACCCTTGGAAAAATACCCTCGCTATAACGGAAAAATCGGCTTTAAGGGACCACTCCTCCCCACCTTTAGTCCGTTATATCGAGGTTTGATTTGTACTTGAAGAATTTTGGGTGTTTCTGATATTTTTTTTTTGTGATATGGCATATACTTGCATCCTGTATGGGTGCAGCAAGAAAGCTGTGCCTTTCCAGACAGCTTAGCACCCATTTCCGACCTATTGGCCAGATATTGTGTGCTGCGCCTGGGAGTGGCAGGGTGAGAGGAGCGCGGTGTAAAAACACAGTGTCTTGCCACACTTCTTTCACCCGCCACTGCCAGGCTCTGCACACACTAATCACGGCAAAATAGATCGGAAATGGGTGCTAAAGCTCTCTGGAAGGCCAGCTTTCTTGCTGCACCCATACAGGATGCAAGTACAGTCAAACCTCGATAAAACGGACCTCTATTAACGGACTCCATTTGCGTGACATTTTTTTTTATTTTTGCATATTAGACTAGACCGCTTATCCCCGCTCGAATTGTCAACTCGACATAATTGTATTATTTTCTCATTTTACTTTGAATCCTGGGTTTTAAGAAGTTTTGATGTATCACATATTAAGATATAATATAATAAGGAAGGAGCCTGTGTTGCTAGTGATTTAGTGGTAGAAAGGGGTGTTGTTTAAAATAGTGGACTATTAGTTTATGGCTTTGGGCCCCTGCTACGTCTCCCTGTCACCTCAACACCCTAAATCACCCTTATCTAAAGGGGACACGCAGTGCTACACTGACCTAAATAGTGACACTGTATAGAACTGCACTTCACAACCAATAATATATATAATAATGAGCATTAGTCATGATAATAAGCAATACCTTTGGAAGCCACGGCTGAATCTGGCTCGTAGTAATTTGTTCAATTTCACTAGAGCTTTAGCTTGACTAGCTACACGGTCTGGTTGTGTTTGTGATTATTTCTCATTTATTTTACGTGTAGGGGCGGACCAAATTCAGCATGTAGTGCCAGTCACTGTTTACCTCCCAACATAGGGTACACAGTCTGGTTGTGTTGTGATTATTTCTCATTTATTTCACATTTTTCCTTTTTTTTTCCATATATTTTTCCACCCTGGGAAAAATACCTTCGCTATAACGGACAATCGGCTTTAACGGACCACTCCTCCTCCCTTTATTCCTTATATCGAAGTTTGACTGTATATGCCATATCGCAAAAAAAATATATCAGAAACACCCAAAATTCTTCAGGTACTATATTTTTTTCTGAGTCTACGTATATTTGTATCAGGCAGGGGTAGGAGGTTTACTCATGTGACGTCACCAGCATGTTTTCCTGCAACGGCTTGGAATGGGGCTGCTGTTTTTCCCGCGCTTTTTACAAAAGTCATGTTTTAGGGAAATAAGGCTGGAAATGAATTATTTTTTTTGTGATTAGGTATTTTGAATGAACATTCAATATAATTATGCAAAGAAAAAATGGGTCTGGACGATTACTTAACCCATTCATCAGTCCGCACCCCTTCCAGACTTCAAACTATTTTTTGCAACCCCTTCTCAAAAAAGGGTTTGGGAAAGAAAGTTTTTAAAATACCCTGTGAGCCCAGATCGATCTTTATACAGGGAGTCCCGAAATACGAGCAGTTAGGTTCCACCTGGCATACTTGTAAAGCGAAATCTCGTATAAACGAAACACATAACTAATGGTAAAATATAGTTGGGGTTCCCGGACCCCATCAATTAAAAAAAAAAAAAAAAAAAAAAAAAAAAAAAGACATGTTTTTCAAGCTAAAAAAAATTAAAACAAACACCAACAAACACACGGCGTCTATATTACCTACACTGTACTACCTATTCTGTAGAAAAAACATTTTTGAAAGAGAAAATAGCACACAAAATAACAACTGCACATTAATTAAACATAAACATAAATTACGTCATCAAGCTCATCATCAGTCACCAGCCAATGATAAACTGTTTTAAAACTTCTCGACCAAACACAAGTCATCGAAACATATTCCGGGCCCAAAAAATGGCATGCCAGACTGCCTCTTGCCACCTTCAGTCCCCGTCATCTCAACTAATTCTCGTTTTATTTGGAATGCTTGCTTTTTAAGGATTTTAATGTATCAGATAGTAAGATATATAAGTAAGGAGCCTGTGTTGCTAGTGTTTTTGGGGGTAGAAGGTGTGTATGTGGGTTGAAATAGTGAATATTTGTGATTTTGGGGAGGCCCGGCGGCTAGAATTTCTCCGTCACTCACTGCCCCGCCAGCAGTCACCTCCATCATAACATCTTTAAAACACCCTTTTTTAAGATGAAACACGGTGCTACATTGAGTAGATAAGACACGTGTATATAACATCTCATCATAATCACCAAGTTGTATAATAACGAGTAATAAGACGTTATCCAGCGGCACCGCCACTCAAAACTTTTGAGTAAAAAAACCCGCCGTCATCCGCCTCACCCGTGCCTTCCTGAAGAAGAAAAGTCAGCTTTTCCCCGCCTGTGATAGCACCATAGGATATCCCAGGGATCATAGGATTCCTCAAGGGGTTTCTCGCTCTCCCACTAAATATTACCAAAGACTTCTATCTCCCTTGGTTTAATGGTGTTGATATCCACTCCCGGGCTTCATGGGGCCCGGGTTATGCTGCTGCTGCTGCTGCTGCCAAAAAGCCGCGCTTGCCAAAAGTGGATGAGTCCCTTGCTTGTATTTCATCTCTTTTACTCATTATATGAATGATATCCATCCAAATGCAATCATATGTCTACATTCACCTAGAGAAATGATATTTCATAGCATACCAAAAAATAATAAGCGAGCCTGGAGACTTCCTACCCCTGCTAATACCAGTCTCGAGCAGTCGTTGGCCAGTCTGCATGTTTTTTTTCAGATTGATTATTTATCGTACAATCTTAGGTAAACTCATATAGTCAGTAAATGTTTATAATTTTAGTAAATAACTTGTAATTTAAACCTTTGTAAATAACTTGTAATTTACTCACCCCAGTTTGAATGTCGTATCATTGGATTTTCGATCTCGTATATTGAAAATAGACCCTAATTTACACATCTCGTATATCGGATTCTCGTATATCGAATGCTCGTATAACGGGACCTCCCTGTATATATATATATATATATATATATATATTTTATATAATATTATATATATATATATATATATTATAATTAATATTAGGGAGGTCCCGTTATACGAGCATTCGGTATACGAGAATCCGATGATAGAGATTGTAAATTAGGGTCTATTTTCAATATACGAGATCGAAAATCCAATGATACGACATTCAAACTGGGTGAGTAAATTAAACAAGTTCAAAATGCACGCCCTACCACTCCCAGGGTGGACAAAGGGGGGTTTGGTTTACCCCAGTGAGGTCACCCCCAGGAAGCTGTGACCTGAAAGGGGAATTAAGCACATGGCGCGGCCTGACCTTTAGGGGTAATTAGCAGGTGTGCGTCCCCAACCCTTTGGGGGCCCCAGTCAGGTCATCCCTAGCAAGGCTATAGGCACAATGTTATAAAAAAAATAAAAAATAAAAAAAATAAAAAAAAAGACGTGGGCCTGAAGGGTAATTAAGCCCTATGGCGCGCCTGACCTTTAGGGGTAATTTGCCAGGTGTGCTGCCCCAACCTTGGGACCGCAGTCAGGTCATCCCTACAAGGCTATAGGCACAAATGTTTATAAAAAAAAAAAAAAAAAAAAAAAAAAGGCATGACCTAAAGGGTAATTAAACATATGGCGCGGCCGACATGTAGGGGGAATTACAGTGTGCGGCTCCAACCTTGGACCGCAGTCAGGTCACCCCTAGCAAGGCGTGACCTGAAGAGTAATTAAGCATATGGGCGCGCCTGACCTTTAGGGGTAATTAGCAGGTGTGCGGCCCAAACCCCGGACCCCTACAACTACCCTTCTCTTGTATCACGTGGCGTCCCCTACAGTACAACGTCTTTTTTGCTTGTTTTGCATGTTTTATGTTTAATTAATGTGCAGTTATGTTTTTTTTGTGTGCTATTTTCTCTTTCAGAATTGCTTTTCTACAGAATAGGTAGTACGTGTGGGTAATATAGACGCTGTGTGTTTGTTTGTGTGGCTATAGTTTATTTTTTTGCTTGAAAAACATGTCTTTTATTTTTATTTTTTTAATGATGGTCCTGGAACCAAACCTATATTTTACCATTAGTTATGTGTTTCGTTATAAAAGATTTCGCTTTACGAGTATGCCCGGTGGAACCTAACGCTCGTTCTTCAGACCTCCCTGTATTAATACAGCCCAAACCCTCATTTTCCCGGACTAATGGGGGGAGCACTGGTCCGGGAACCGCAAAACGTCCGGGAATCGCAACAGTCCGAGGGCCATTACCCACCCCCGGGCGTTTACCCTACTCTAGTATTTACTGTCTGGCAAATGCCAATATCAACTACCCCGCCGCAGACTTTACGTCACTTTTTTTGTTGTTTTTAGGGCTGCGAGGATCCCTTGAGGAACACTGTGAGCCCTGGTGATGTCCTATGATGCTATCACAGGCATTGTAGTTGACCTGTCTTCCTCAGGAAGGCACAGGTGAGGCGGAAAGACAGCGTGTTGCCAGGAGGGGGGACGCCAGCTGCCGCCAGCAGGGTGGGCAGGTCACAGGTGGTGACATTCAGGTGAGGAGGGGGAGAGTGTAGCACTACATGGTGGGGGTGGAAGCGCGGACCTGCAGCAGAAAGCCTTGCCCTATACTTGCCATATATATAACACAGTTGATTGTGTAAAAATGTCTATTGTGTTTTTGCTATTTTAATATACTTGAAACCCATTTGATTTAAAATTTTAGTTTCATGCTTGGGTATAAAGTTGGCGAGGATTTATTGAAGGAACCAATAGTTTAAATACAAGAACATTTTGGTAATCTTCTTAAAATACCATAGTTTATATGAGACGAATGTATCGCGAAAGAAAAGAGATTGTATAGGGTATGGTTATAAAATATGATTGATTGGTATGATTAGTAAAGGATTGAACAGGACTAGGGAACGCCGTGGGTCCAATGAAATGAAATATAATTATTTCGAATTTGCCAGGGTTTTCTTATGTAAAATTGAATTTTAAGGGTGGTTTTGTCCTCTTCAACTTTTTGGTTGAGCACTTCTTGCTATGCAAAAATGGACTTTTATATTTATATGCAAAACATAGCTTGCCCCGCTAAGTAACGGCTTCATTTGCACCTATCATCAATTCTTGATCGTCTTTTTCAGGATGGCTTCTCCTTGTAAACTAAGTGGGTCGAAGCCCGCAACTAGACAGAGCTCTGGATCCAAGTTGGGGCCTTTGTTGGGGGTGGACGAGAGTTTGCTGAGTGAGGTGCCTACGTAAACGCGGAGTGATGAAGAGGGGAATCCTTCTCCAAGAACTCAGCGGCTCCGGCGGGTGTTGACAAGCGGGGGGTAACCCAGTGAGAGACATTGCGAAGGACCTGACACCCCTGGTGCTTGCCCAGTGGAGCAATCAACGCCCATTTGCACCTCCATTGTGTTGTTATTGAGACCGGTCCGTGACCAGAAGGATAGAATTTAATTTTTGGAGAAGTTAGTGAAGTGGTTAGAGACAGAGCAACTAAACAGTAAAGGATTCGTGGAGAAGAATAGGGACATATTGCATTCCTGTTTTGACATAAACGTCCTGCCCCTCTCAGATCTTCCTTTTCAAGGTCCAGAATCCACTGCTACCCAACCCCAGCTGTGCCACGTGTAAGCACACGTGCATAGGGTGCCAATAGCACATCGTGGGTAATTTTTCAAGATCCAATATTTTTTTCACGTACTTTTTGTGGTATTCTGATTCTGCCTTGTACTTAGAAACTGTCGTGTGCAAGTTTCAGGCTAATCGGTGATATTTAGAGGTGCGGATCGGATCTTAACATTTTCCCTCTTTTCCCGCCCTCAGTTCATGACCCGAGAAATGCAAACTGAAGTTGGCTTCTTGCCCATAGTGTTCCTACTATCCCAGGGAGCAAAACTTCCCAGCCGTTGGAGACTTTTAACGAATGATTTTTCTCTATATACGCTACACAAGGACGAGAATGAAGAGACGGGTGCAGCAGAGTGCAGTACTGATTTTTGCAAAGGATGTCCTCTGACTTCTGGACACATCTAGGATCCCCAACCCAACGCAGAAACTTAGCGCTGAGGAGGAGATTACTGACTTTTCGACGATGGAAGATCCTGAGCCAAAGCAAGAATAACTCGGGTCACCCTGCCGAAACAACAGAAGACCTTCCCAGAAAGTCCGCCAACCGTGGGGACATCGCCCACGGTCCGACGCCCCTCACTCTGATGACCATTCCTGAAGACAAGAATTCGTCTTGCCCAGTTGGGGAAGAAGGGGAGGACAGGTGGTTATCGATGGCTGGGCTGGACAAGAAGCCTGTCACAAAGAAATCGCGGTTTGCCGACGTGCAGCTCTCTCTCACGAGCCGTCAACAGACCTCCAAAGGAGAAAAGATGGTGGAGCTGGAGTCGTCATCCGTCTGAGTCATCAAGTCCAGCCAACGCTGCCAACCAGGGCATCGACTTCTTCTTCCGACGCTCGGGGTCGCTTCTCCACCAAAGCGATTGAGGACTACGGGCACGAAGTCCGTCTATCCTGATCTCGTCGAGCCCTTGACGAACTGGGGTCAGTAGCGCCAAGCCTTCGCATTGTGGCGGCCTGCGCAAGTAGCTTGGCCACCGATCCACAAGAGCTTGTGCTGATCCAGAGTCCATTCGACAGGCAAGAGCGAAGTAAAGGTCCACTTTGGCGAAGGACATCAAAAGAGACTTTCAGTCTCTTACCCCTCTTGACCGTTCATTGGGAACGGGAAGATCTCTCAGGACGATGGCACTCAGCCCGAAAGACTCGCCATCCTCGTCACAGGAGAAGGAGTGAAAGCTCCTAGGATTCCCGAAACTGCCTCCGGAACTGGTTGATGCCGCCGCTATCCGCTGGTGTTCGAGGCTCTAGAAGACTGGGGGGTCCAGGAACGAGTCATGGCGATGTTGCTTCGACACAACCAGTGCCAACACTGAGCCATCAATGGGCAATGCACCATCTTGCAACAGAAGATCGGCCGACCCTTCCTCGTTTCACTTGCTTGCCGTCATCCACGACTGTCCTTGAAGAAGACCTTTTCTATGTGTTTTGGGGTCATCTTCTGGTCCTGAGATCACAATCTTCTCCTCGCTTCAAGGACTACTGGTCTTACATCAACGCAGTCGGCAATAACCCTCCCACCAACGAAGATCTGTCCGGAGACGCTGGTCCTCCAAGAGGGAACAATCTCATTCAAGGTTTTGAAAAACGTCTTGCTTTCAACCTAAAGCAGCCACCGTGACGACTATAGGAACTCGCTGAGCTGAGCATCCTTTTTCCTCGCGGCACTCTTCGAAGACCTCGATCCGTAGCCCGGAGCGCTCATCGCACGCGTGTGATGCGGCGTATCATTTACATACACTCTGAAGTATGATCTTCGTTTCGGGAGCAGCTGACTGGATTCGTCCACCTCGGAGAAATGTCAGCCTCCAGCGGGTTCTCATTGTTCGCAACCGAGATCTACGTCCTGCGATGGTTCGAATCGCGGTTCCCCTACGCTCCCCACCGCCAACGATCTTGGATTCGCTATCGGACAGTCCTTCAGTACCACACAAATGATTCGTAAGGCCTGCTTCATCACCACTCTGAGCCGCCATTTCGTACTTGAGCGAAGTCTCATTGCCTGTCACTGTTCACTCACGTCTCCCTGTCTCCGACAAACCAGCAATTTACACAATGTCAGGCCATTCTCTCGAATGACGGAGCCGAGGAACCCATCCAAGCTAATAACCTTCTCCATCCTCCACGTTCCTTCGGCAACACGCCTCCTTCGCCACAAAAAAATGCCCTTCCGCCTCTTCAATCTCTTGATATCAAGACCGACTTTCCTGTCCGCCAACCCTCGGAAGTGGCAGAAGAGGAATCGTACGTCGATGCCCTGCCTCGAATCGAAGGGACTTCCGCGTTCGTCAACGCACGCCGATCGGGGTGGCGCTCATCCATTCTTCAACCTCCGTCTGACCAAAGACAGGAACACGCCAGTTCCTCCTCCAAGTTTGGGAGCCACTCTTCGCATCAGCAGCCCGTGCCCTCGAAGGCTTTCCCTTCCCCGGCCAAGCCAGCCACAATGAATGGGGTGGCTCCCCATGATACCCCCCGCCCACGAGGGGCTAATACTCACCAAGGGGGACCAGCATCCCTGCTGGGGAAGGGATGTCCGCTTGTCCGCTTTTCCAGAGATGACATCCCTCTCTTTAATGGTCCATGCATAAGGGGTAAATAACAAAGTTGTAATCCCCCACCCCTAAATATAAAACCGATTGACGTCTGAACTTTGGCATACGATTTTTCTGTGCATAGGATGCACCATTACACAAAGTAGGAAGAAAAATTCAAACTTTTTGATTTTTTATTGGCACCCTAACGGCAGTGGTACTGCCCCCTGGCCAGCAAAGTCCCTACTTTAGACTGGATTGGCTGTACTACCCAGAGATCAAAGTTGGTGGGTGGAGAGTGCACTGATGATGGGACCGGGGTCGACAAGAATGAGATGCATAGACAAGTGAAAGCATCAAGAGAAAGCAGTTGGAGAGGAGGATAATCTGAAGAGCAAAGCAGAAAGATGAAAAGGTCAGAAAACGGGGGGTTCACCCCCACCCCTGACCTGCAGGAGCAGATTTTTCTGGGCCAGGCTGAAGCTCACAAGGATTCTGAGGATGGCGAGGAGTCGTTCACTCCTGCCACTCGGAGGAAAGGAGGCAGGAGAACAGGAGGCTGCCATACTGGTAGATCCTGACTGCCTCACGGGAGATGCTGGGGTCCCGCACCCCTTGGTGATCAGTCTTGACAGGCAGCTGCAAAAGAAAACCCATGCCAGTCTCGTAACTGTCGCTGGCAAGCATGAGTAAACAGGACGGAATGTGGACTTTGTTGGTCACTCTTGATGTACCGGTTCGTACGTTCCGCCCACTGCTGCTGCTGCCTTGGCTTCTCGGATTCCCTCAGAACTTATTCGCTGAGGCGCAACCTCTCTCCGACATGTCCGTACCCGATCCTGCGATCCTAAACAAGCTGAGGAGGGCCAGGCAGATGCCGATGGCATCGCCAGGACCTTGACCAGGGAAGCACCAGGGTAACCAAAAGAGCTGGATGGGGTTAACGATGGGAGGAAGGACAAAGACCCGGGCGATGGTGCTCGAAAGCTTATGGGAAACTGCACCCAAGGTTGATCAGGGAGGAGCATGTGTCAGTGCCGAGGAGCCATCTGGAAGGTACCTTTGGCAACTTGTACCGAGGACGACCAGTGCACCTGTAGGCTGGCGTTCAAAGGTGGCTCAGGCCTCTCTATTGATCTGCTGGTGACATAACGACTGCTTCCACCGCATTCACTGATCGTACTGCAAGGTGGACTCAACTAGGGCAACACGGGGTGGAAGGGGTGGTACTCAACACGCCCATTTGGAGAAGATGCTGCGGACCAAGCTCTTCTGGAGTATATGCGTGTTGCACACAAACGTTTGCCCCTTGCGCCACCTTATCACCAGCATCTGCGGGCCTACCTCATCTGACACTGGCTTCACGGGTTTCACTGTGCAGTCTGCTGTCCATTCGTGAATGAGATGCGTACAACACAAAGGTTCAGAGGAGTGCAGGCGGTGAAGATCCTCACGGAGATCCGAGTATATCCTGGTCAACATGTCCCACTGACCAGCAGTCTCCTCCCAGCTGGTCCAGGCTGTGATCAGGGCCGTTCTTTCTCCCGTTCCGAGCTGCAGAGATCAAGTGTGGCAAAGGTGTCCCACTCCGATTGCTTCACCACAGCCCAGTTGCTCGTTTACATGGTGGACCAGAAAGTCATGGACTCATGGCAAAGACTGAATACACCCTGAATCCTAGTCAAGTACTGCCTGCAGATGTACTTCAACTCTACTAACGACACAAGGTTCACCACAGACTAGAGACGGCCCCAGCACATCCTCACGCGCTCATGTGATGAGGTCGAAGGCCCAAAAGGTCCAACAGCTGTGACCTTCTAACGTGGCGGACAGGAGCATGGTTCGCACACTCAGAATGTGTCCTCCTCCTCGGCTGATGGCGAGTCAGAGTGAGTGATGACCGCAGGTTCGCCTTGACCCAATTTTGAAGCTTGAGGGCTGGCGAGGATTATGGGACACCAGTGTAACACCTCGCATCACACCCAAGCTGAACTTGTTCAGCCACCAGCCTTGTCAGAACACTGATCATCCTGGCAGCCTGGCCAGGTGCACGTGCCGTCCTGCATTCACCTGTTCACTGTCCGGGGAATCTGATCCAGGAGATCCTGGTCAAGGCGTACGAGGTCCGGGGAGTTCTCTATCCACACTCAGAGCAACCGAAGAGTCGTGAAGGCAGGTACAGAGGCTGCGGCAGCAGTGTTGGGGCAGCAGGCAGAGACGGGTTCGTCCGGGCGCAGGGACACCACCGGAAACCATGCCCTGCTTCAGGTCCAAGAAGGACTGATGGATACTTTCTAGGCCACGGAGAGGCTGTGACACGTGATGTAGTGCTGAATGAGCCAACTGATCAGAAAGAGCTTACCACGCTAGTCCATTTGGCACTCATATGGGTGCATGAATGCAATAAACAAGGACCAACCGACCTGGCGTACTCATTGTAACGCATTATTCGATAAGGGTGCAATATAAAAGTGCGATTTTGCGATAGTAAGAATTGCTCAAAATGCAAAAATGAAACAGATAAAATTGTCTTAGAATTTACCTTTTACATTTAACAATAGGAATTGGCATGCCAACGTTGAGAAAAAGAATTTTTGTTTATACGGTGTACCCTAACCGCCAACATGGACCACGTGTGCCACAGCCCGGTTTCCTCACCACTGACCAATTTCCGCTCCACTCCGCTCTGGCTACCAGGACCAAACCCTTCTAAAGGGGTTTTTTGATGTGGAAACGACCTCCCTCCACACCAGTCCGTGCCAGGCTCGGCGAGAGAGAGAGTATGTCTACTACCTGCACTCCCTTCCTTGCCCTTCCCCCCCCCCCCCCCCCCCCCCCCCCTTGCCGTGACGTCACCAGTGACTACGAACGATAACATATGGCCGGAAACCTATATTCAAATGATTGGACTGTGGAGTGAAGAAAAATTATTATTTCTAAATGGCTATATATCACTTTACTCTTACCACTCAGTGTAAACTTTTCGTCAATCGTGAGTTTGACTCATTTTCCCGCGTTACATGGCTTCCTCCCCCCCACAAAAAAAAATTCTTGTTCCTCAGTCTTTCAACACACATCCTGCCAGATATCTAGCTAAGTAAAACAAGAAATAGTAACAGATCATGACTCCTCTCCTTTTAAATTCACATATTGGTTTTCTATCCACACAAAAAAACATAAGTTGGACATTACAACTCTCAAATGAACTTTACAAAAACAATAATTAAGTGGTATTGCATTCTTAATTTCTTCACCTCCCTCACCAAGAGCAAATTAGCCAGTTTGGGGATATATAATCAATGTAATGACTTTACTCCACCTTCTCCCTTCATCTCCTACTTACTTAGGCCGAAGCCATATAGAGTCGCAACTGGACTCATCCCTCTAGTCTATAATGGTTGTTCCTTTACCCCACTAAACCTAGCCATAGGCACGTAGGGAGAAATCACGACTGGATTTTCTCCATACCCTTCCGTAACTTGGGATAAGGGTCACCTCTTAATTGAGGCATACACTCCTGCATCAATCACTCAACGAACAAAGCTCAGAGCCAAGTACAATCCTCGGGTCTAACGAAATCCTTTGCGGATCTTAGTGTTTAGTGTAATCTATGTACACCCTCCAAAGTAAGTTTTCTAACCTTTACAAGTCTGTCTAGGGGACTTTCATCACAATATCTCTTCCTCACTAGAGATTAACACTTCTTACTACCTATCATTAACATTCACGTATCTCCTCACTGGCCTTCTCTGTCTGTTCAAGTTCCTCCTCCATTATTACCACTTCTGCTGGCTCCAACAGCCATCTATCCTGCCCTACATTAGTGTTATTTTACGTTATACTACTTGTTACCCTAACCTAAGCTTAACCTTACCGTAAGGTAAGGTAACCGTATCTTACCGTATACCTTTAACATGTTTAAGTGTGGATTATAAGCCCTCTATCCACACATTGCTATATCCACATTCACCCGACATCATTATCCACATGCATACCTTAAACAAAACAACAATATCCTCATCATCCATCCACATCCACTCGACATCCACATGCATACCTTTAACAATACATCAACCCCTCATCATCCTCCTCATCCACCCGACATCCACACACATCCTTATCCACGCTTCCACATCCTAACTACCTTCACTTCCCACTTCACTTTCATTGTCGACTGCGATCTGGGGCGTACGTGTTTCATGCAGCACCCTTTCACTTCCCAGCCGCGGCATGTGCCAGGCTATCACTACTGTCTTTATCTATGTCTGTGTTAGCACGTAAGTAGGGGAACCCTGAAATGGATCCCTAACCAGCTGCCCCAACTTGTAGTGCCCCCCCTTTGGCTAGTATGTTAATTTGAAGGGCTCCACAAACCTGGCGATTACGCTGCCACCACCCACAATAAGTGGGGGAAAAAATCTAAAGATTCAGAGAATATATGAGGATAACTGAGACTTAATGAACAACTCATTAACAGAGTTTTCTTTATATCATCATGATCAGTATCACATCACAGCTCCTATAGTTTCACCGAAATCACGAAATAATAATAATAATAATACCCGAAACGACTAACTTCTCATCCGGGGTTAACACAGTTACAAAAGTTCCAATACTCTGTTACTAGATACTATACCTATCTATATAAATAAACAACGGAGTTATAATAGAGCCTTAGCTCTATATACTGGTGTCCAAGCTGGTCACCGTCTGCTGTCACTCAGCTGGTCCCAACACCCAACATGGACCACGTGTGCCACAAGCGGTGTCTCACCACTCCGCTCCACTCCGCTCTGCTACCAGGACCAAAACCCTTCTAAAGGGTTGCAGGGGAAACGACTCCCTCCACACGACCAGTCCGTGCCAGGCTCGGCGAGAGAGAGAGAGCATGTCTACCTGCTCCCTTCCTTGCCTTCTTGCCGTGACGTCACCAGTGACTACGAACATAAACATATGGCCGGAAACCTATATCCAAATGAATTGGGACTGAGGAGTTAAAAAAAAATATTATTTAATAAATGGCTATATATTACTTTACTCTTACCACTCAGTGTAAACTTTTCGTCAATCGTGAGTCCCCTGTTTGACTCATTTTCCCGCGTTGCATAACCTAACCTAACCTAACCTGGTAAATTCTAGTCCTTTTCCCGCCCTTAGGTCTCATTAGGAGGTTATTGGTAAGGTTATGTTAGGTTAGAGTGAGGTTAGGTTAGTATATTATTTTTTGGGTCCAGGGCGGGGGTAATGTAGGGGGAAGGGGATTGAAGGGGGCATCTCTCCCTCATTCTATAATTTCGTTTTAGAGGTATCTGAAGGATCTGTGAAAGTCTGGAGAAAAAAAACCCACTAATAAAGGCAGGAAGGACTAGAATTATATCATTAAAAGTTCTTTTGCGATGTTATTATTAATTTCCGACGGTTGATGTATGGTTGAAATACTGCAAATGGTCAGATCTACAAGTTAATGACTGTTATAACTGTGTGCCTTGTAATGCTTAAACTGCAGTAGAACCGGTGGTTTTAAGTATCTTGAACGTTTCGTTCTTATCATAACTTCATAAGAGTATTTCTAACCCTTACAACAGCTGTCTGAAATGAAAAAAAACACAAAAGGGGTCTGGGGGGCCAAACCCAACCTTTAACTTTGATACCTTTGAAGTATTTAGTCAGTTATCGACGCAGCTGAGATGGATCTCCACTGCTGTCAGACAGCTCTCTCTCTCCTCCTTGTCCAGTGCAGGAGACTATTTGAGTTGGAGCTGGTGTATCCTGGTGTTGGCGGTTGGTCTGGTATATTGGCCAGCCAGGCATCAAAGTTATACTTGAAGGTGTCGGGTGAGACGCCCCTCATGTTTCTTAGTTTTGTCGAGATGCAGTTGAATAATCTTGTAACATTGAAGGTGAAGCTGTGTGTGTCAGAGTTCTAACTCTATGAGATGCTCCTGGGGTGGTGCACACGAAGCACAGCCTTCTTTTCCTAGGGTGCCCTTTTTCTTGCACATTTGTGTTTGGTACACTGTTTTCCAAATTTTCCAACATAATGACGCCATAATCTTTCTCTGCGTCTCTGAAGCAATACAGGTGCAGTGTCCTGAGTCTCTCTCAGTAATTTAGGTGTTTCAACTCCGTGGATTTTGCTTGTGAAAGTTCTTTGGGGAGCTTCTAGTGCAGTAATTTCTGATATTTTATGTGGTGACCAGAGCTGACAGCAGTATTCTAGACGTGTAGCACTAGTGACTTCCAAAGAGTTAGCATACATTGTTCACTCCTGGTTTGGAAGGTCCTCAGGATCCAGCCTGATAGCTGCCTTGCTTTTGTTGTTATTGATATGATGTGGTCATAAAGGTAGCATCATTGCTCATATTCAACACCCAAATTTTTAACTACCTCCTTGACTACTATTTCCTGTTGGCCGCAATAGTATTTTGTTGAGGTTTTGATTTCAACTCGGTTTCCATACCTTAACACTCAAACTTGTCTCCATTTAGGACCATATTATTCCTATCTGCCCACTCTAAGATTTTATCTAAGTCTTGTTGGAGTAGCTGAGCATCTGGTTGTGCACAAATTTTCTTTGTTATTCTTGTGTCGTCGGCAAAGAATGTAGCGGTTGAGTGTGCCAGATCTTTATCTATATCCCCTATCATAATGAGGAAGAACAGGGGGCCTAGGACCGAGCCCTGAGGGACACCGCTGACAACACTGCTGGGATCTGATAGCTCCCCTTCGACCACTATTCGTTGTTCTCTGTCGGAAAGGAAGCTATGTAGCCATTCTCCAAGCTTACCACTTATCCCGAGCTTTTTTATCTTGCGGGAGAGAATCCCATGGTCAACTTTATCAAAAGCTTTGGCGAAGTCGAGATATATGACATCCACATTGTCACCATCATGAATGTCCTGCAAAACTTTCTCGTAATGAGTCAGCAATTGTGAGAGGCAGGAACGGCCTTGTCTGAAGCCATGTTGACCTTCATTAAATGCTCCAATGTCTTCCATATAGTTAAAGCTTGGATTGGATTGATCTTTCAATTATTTTAATTAAGTGAGATGTTAGTACTACTGGTCTATAGTTCTTCGCCAAGCCTTTGCTGCCCCCTTTATATATGGGTGTAATGATGCCAGTTTTGAGTGACTGTGGCACAGAGCCAGCTTGTAGGGACTTATCACTCAGTAGTTTCAGTGGTAGTGCTAACTGGTGTTTACAGTGTTTAAGTAGCTGTGCATGAAAGCCATCTGGCCCTGCAGCTGAGTGTGGTGCTACCTTATTAATGTCTGCAATGATGTTTTCTGTTGTTATAGTTACTGGTGTAAGCAGGTGTTCTGGCTTCTGAGGTACAGTACCCTCCCGAATTTCGCGCATGGTTTCTTCCGGAGGCATAGCACGGAACTCGTGGATCGCGAAACTCGGGTATTGAAAACACTGTAAAAATGCTTATTTAGTCCGGTGCGAGGTGTACCTACCGTATTTTACAGCTTATAAGACTCACTTTTTCCCCAAAAAAATATCCTGAAAATGCCCCAAGCCCCTGTCCACCCAGCAGTGAATGGGTACCGGGTGTTAGCCTAGGGTTTGTGACCCGCCTCCCGGGGTGGTGGCTTCAGCCAACACACTACGTAGAGGAGAGGAGAGGAGGAGGAAGAGGAGGGAGAAGAGGAGCTTTAGCTTGAGCTTGAGTTGGGAGTCACCCAGCGGATGCTGTCGGTGAAGCCTTTAGTCCAGCGTTCTCCCACACACGTATGTATTCTGTCCTACGAACGATACTTGATCTTGATCTTGATATTACAGGTGGCCTATTCTTCATAAGCCAGGCCTTTGAACCGGTGTTGCATAAAATAAGTAACACCTCGAAATAAGTAGAACCTGACCTAGCTCACACCCCCACCGATCCTTACTTATTTACCACAAAATACTCCTTTGTAAGTGATTAACAAGGACGTGTGTGGTACTGTGGTTGCTGGAGGTACTGGAGGAGACAGGAGAGAAGAGAGGAAGTCATTGGAGGTACCGTAGAGAAGGGAGGAAAACATTAGGGTAGTGATTAGTTAGTAAGAGCAAGGCATTGAGTGATCTAGCTCTGTACACGTCTTATGTCTATGTTAGTGTGCTTTTATGTATGACAAGGCAGGTGAAAGGAAACTTCCATCTCTGTTTCTCTCGATTCGTCTTCTTGTGACTTTGTCGCTTAATTAGTATCGCTTCATAAGTTCTCTTCAAACTTTGTCTGCTTCGTTAACAGGTTTGTCAACTCTTCCCTTGTCTATTTCACCTGGGATACTAAAACATTTTCATTTGTTTTGGTCGAGTGAGTGATGGCATCAGCTGATGGTTGTGTGACAGTGTTATACGGCAATAACACTGTCACAATGCCTTCTCTCTCTTCTCTCCTGTCTCCTCCAGTACCTCCAGAAACCACAGAACCACACACGTCATGGTTAATCACTTATAAAGGAGTATTTTGTGTAAATAAGTAAGGAACGGCGGGGGTGTAAGGTAAGATGCTACTTATTTTGAGGTGTTACCTATCTTATGCGACACTGGCTGCTCCTGTTGAGAAAAACACAAACAAAGGAAAAAAACAAAGCAAACTACATACAAGCTATACTAAGCCTATTATAATACTATACTAAGCAGGAAGGTGTGTCCCATACGTCTCTTATGGGAGGCGGTAGCAGAGTGGTTAGCGTCTCCGAGTGGCGTTCTCGGTGACCCGAGTTCGATCCTTGATGAGGGCTGTAAAATCCACTTAAAATCTTTCTCTGCACCGTTGAGTGGCCTAAGAACACCCACACGCTGCCCATTAACTCTACCTTCGATTGCGAGTGCATCGGAGGACACAAGGGGCGGCATGAGCCTCTAATCACAGGCGTCACTATAGAAATTCTGTCTGCGCCACCACTGGCAAGGCCAACCATCACAGCCCTCAAGTGAATCTCCAGGGCCTACCATCCCACCCTTGGAGGTCACTGCCTAACGCGCTGTAGGCGTGCACGCACACACCCACACACACACACACACACAAAAAAAAAAAAAAAAAGTGTACAAAGCAGCGCTAAACTCGGGGATATAATGCGCGAAAGTCGGGATGGTAAGAATTTAGGACTCAGCGAGAAACTCGGGGAACACGAAACTCGCATAGCGTGAAACTCGGAAGGGTACTGTACTTAAAAGAAAGAAGATGGGTCGTCAATTTTCTGGGCCTCATTTGGTGGGCTGAAGGTATCTTCATATTGTTGTTTGAGCATCTTGGCAATTTCCCCTGGTTCACTCTAAAAATCTCCATTTTCCGTCATAAGTGGGCCTATTGAAGATACTTTCTTGAGCAGGGAGGTTAGGTTACGTAATCAATGCCAGGTTAGGTCAGTGGGGTTGGGGGGGGGGGGGCAGCCCCTACCAGTTATGTCAGGAGGGTATTGGTTGAAACTGCACATTTACCTATAGTTTTGACAGTATTATTTCAGATGAAAACCGAATTCACTTTGGTGGACGAAACAATTTTTTTCTGGTGAGTTTTGATGTGTTTCGAATTAATCTGCTAACCGTTTCTGTCGCAAATTATTTATATATTTTTTCTTTTTTTTGTTAGGTAAAGGTTAGGTTAGCTTAGGTTTAGGTTAGGTTTGGTAAAGATTAGGTTAGGTTTGGTAAAGGTTAGGTTAGGTATAGATTCGGTTAGGTTCAATTTGTTTTTACTGTCATTTTTGTTGCATATAACTAAAAATATATATGGTAAATTTATAGTATTTGCCCATACTCTCCCACTTCCCCCAAACAAGTTTGGGGACCTGTGGAATGCGGGGATTTCGGGTGGGGAACAAATTATGCGTCGGAAACACGTAATTTAAGATTTTGTGTAGGGGGGGGGGTAAAATTCCCTAGATCTAGGGTAATTTCCTTTTATCTAGAGAAATTTGCCTAACCAAAATTAACCTAACCTAGCGTGGGGCTATATATATATATATATATATTGGGGTCCAGACAAAACCCCCCTCGGACAAAACCCCCTTGGACAAAAAACCCTTGGACAAAACCCCCTAAGCTAAAGTGCGAAATAGGACAAAACCCCCTCAGTTTAATACCATTAAAATTAGAAGAAAAAATATAATTTAGCAATTTATTACTGAAGTAATCATGAAAATATTATAATCTTTTTTTGTGTTTGTTCACTCCATCTGATCATTGTTTTGTCTACCTGAGTACCGTAAATCCCCATGTACCGTAGATAACACTAAAGTCGCCAGACAACGTTTCTTTTTTATTTACAGACGTGTGTGGCATTAATACTTACATTTCTACATCCATGATTTCAGGAAGTTAGAAGGGGCTATCTGGAGAGTCCGTCATTTTGTGTCTTCATCTGTGTCATAGTATGGCTATAAATGAGCAAATTACAAAAATATATCAACGAGTGGCGACGTTGATAATGGGCTACACTAAGGTCGCCATCTAGTGTTTATGTTCTGAGTGTCCTCCCGCCGTCGTCGTCGCCCGAAAAAAACAGAGTAGTGTAATTTGAAACCGTCTATACTTGCAGATACAAAGCATAAAACAACGCTGAAACAGGGAAGATTATATAGCCATGATATAAACTACTGCGTATCATCTTCAGTGGTACATACAAATCAGTAGTAATGCTATAATTCGTAATATTTGGCGGTTGGCGACATTATTACAGCTGGCGGTAAAACTTTGGAAGAAGTCCTTCACCCCTATCTTTTTTTTCTTCCCCCTATAGCCAACAAGCCTGGGGAACTGGCGGGAATACAGGGTTTTTGGGTGGGGGAAGCAAATATACGTGATTTATGGCTCCCAAAAAAATCATCAAAGTCACTATATGTAAAAATCTAACCTAACCTAACCTTAACCCCAAAAGTATACCTAACCTAACCTTAACCACAAAGTATACCTAACCTAACCTAACCTTAACCACAAAGTATACCTAACCGAACCTAACCTAACCTTAACCACAAAGTATACCTAACCTAACCTAACCTTAACCACAAAGTATACCTAACCTAACCTAACCTTTAACCACAAAGTATACCTAACCTAACCTAATCTTAACCACAAAGTATACCTAACCTAACCTAACCTTAACCACAAAGTATACCTAACCTAACCTAATCTAACCTTAACCACAAAGTATACCTAACCTAACCTAACTGGACTTATAATTTTTTGAGGCACCTCAAATTTCATAGCGGCCGTGTGGGTTACCAAGGCTGAGCGCACGCTGGAACCTTTACAGATGTGAAGTACAATAAGCATACTATACAGTGGGGTAGTTCATTTCAGTCAAACCCGGGAAAGGGATGAGTTCCAAAGTATTTCCCAGCTGGCGACTAAATTAAGTGTTATCTACGGTGGCTATAGGTAAAAACCTATCAAACCTATCAACACCTATCTATCAAAACCTATATATTATATAATGAATGTAATATTTTACATCTCAGAGAAGTGTTTTAAACTACAAATAATAATAAAAATTATTATGTTTAAATTGTTTTTTGGTCTCAGGGTGGTTTTGGTCCTCAGGTATTTTTTTCCTAGGGGGGTTTTGTCCTAGGTTTTTTTTCCTAGGGGGGTTTTGTCCTACACTCATATATATATATATATATATATATATATATATATATATATATATATATTATATATATATAATATTATAAATATATATATATAACCTAGATTATTTGCGACAGAAACGGTTAGCAGATTAATTCAACACATCAAACTCTCCAGAAAAATGTTTCGTCCATCAAAGGAAGTTCGGTGTTCATCTGGAAATTTACCGTTTTGATCAAGTAGATTATGGTCCTAGTATAAAAATTTACTCGTTAAAATATTAGCGGGATGATGAGAAACCAAAATTTACCCCCAAAACCCGTGTGACTGCATACGCTGAGCAGTGTCATTATTGATTTTTTGTATTCAACCGTAATAAATAGAGTAACTACTTTCCATATTAACGCCATGAACACATAATCTAGTTTGCTAATGTCTTCCAACGCCATAATACAGTATGCAAACGAGGGCTGCAGGTAACATTCATATTGTATACATGCACATGCTTGGCATGGTAGTCTTACCTTCCCTGAGGCTGTACCACCAGCCACTCCAAAAAGGGAAAAGGGTCTTTGGGGTAAGCCCGTTAGCCATGCCGTTCAAGGTGTTGGAAGAGTCGTCAGCTTTGTGCGTGGACATAACCAGCGGCAGGGAGAGGTGGGAAGTGTTTGGGTTTAGCAGACGGCGCCGAGGTGTTGTCCCGCTGCCTAACTCAGTACAGGACGGGGAGGTACTGCTGCTGCAGTGCCTGCTTGTCTCCCTAACCCTCACCCTTCCCAATGAGGGGTGGGATTGCATGAAATTTTTAATGAGTAAGAATACTTTGGTCGATCTTATACGATATGGTAATGAGGCATAACACATGGCCCACGTGCGGCAAACATGTTGGTCTGCCGACTGCCAGCAGCTGGCCTGGCATTGACAAATTCTCACAACAGTGGACGCTGTAGGTAGACTACACAGAGATCAATAATTATAATAGTACTGAACACCTTTTTGCTTTTGTTGAAACTGAATAGTTGGCTAATAGTTAGAACATAACTGTGTCTGGATTCAAGTATTTTTCACCTTTATATTGTTTCTATATGGATGTAATACCCGGAAAACACGTAAAGGCCTCTTCCATTTGTGCCCAAGTTGCATCAACCAGTTCTTTCAGTTCAGGGTTGGGTTCAGTTCCTGGCCCGTATTTATAATAGCTTATGGGTTTCCCATAAGCAGACAAAATGGCGAAGTTCGCCATAAGTCACCGAAAATATCCATAAGTGCTCGGGGTTTTCCCATAAAGTTGCCCATAAGCGCTAGGGGATGTCCGGAGGTCCCCTAAGGATCCTTATGTTGACATAAGCCGTCAACCATGGCACAAAACAACTCTTCCGCCAGCGCCAACTCAGGCATTTCGTGCCAGAAGAGACGTTCTCGGCTAATTGAATGACGAAGAACTTGTCAAGGCGTATCGGCTGAACCATGAGCGAATTATGTATGTCACTCTCGTAAATGCATTCCTCCAGAGTAAATAAAAAAGGAATCATACACTGACAGCGGGAATGAAAATTTTAATAACATTATGATTGTTTCCTCGCCACTGGCAAGATGCAGCAGGCACTGAGCAGTGCAGCTGCTGAAGTGATGACCATGGAGCAGCTGGAGTGGACAGGGAAAATGCTTGCTCAAGGCCGTCCATGGTAATTACTCTCGTGTAGCCTACCCAACCAAATTCTGTGCGAGAAAAACAAGCGAGAATTCTCGCCAACGGAAATTTTCGACGACAGTTCCACTTCTACTAATAGATGAAAAGGATGAATAAAGGGTTTTCATTGTTTATTTGACAACATTTTCGAAGGCTTTTTATTTTCTATTTAAGGCCTCTTCCATTTGCGACATTTCAAGAACCAGTTCACGGAACCCAAGAGTTCAGGCGTTCCATTTGCGCACGAAAACCTGGGTCCGAGGCAAAGCGCGTAGTGACTCAGCAAAACCCTTGAACTTTCTCTACTCACATTGAGAGGTGGGTAGCTTGGGTAGAGTTTTCAGTTCATAACAAACAATGGTCGCCTTGGGCCCTATTTCTCTTATCGTGAAGGGTTTTCCGCATGCACGAGTCGGAAGGATGTCAGACGGCATAAAAGAGGCATGCATGGCTGGTGGGGGCCATGCGTTCCCCGCGATCTCAAACTTGATATGATCCCTTCACATAGATAGCTGAGTTATATCTCTCGTTATCTCTCTCTCTCGTTATCTCTCGTTATCTCTCCTCGTTATCTCTCGTTCTCTCGTTATCTCTCGCTATCTCTTGTTATCTCTCGTTATTCTCCTCGATATCTCTCTCTCGTTATCTCTCTCCCTCTCGTTATCTCTCTCTTTCTCTCGTTATCTCTCCTCTTCATCTCTCTCTCTCTCTCTCTCTCCTCTCCTCTCTACTCTCTCTCTCTCTCTCGTTATTCTCTCTCTCTCTCTCCCTCTTAAATTGCCTCACCAGCTGAGTATGTTTGTAAACAAAAAAGGGGGTTTTTTGCGTTCCATTTGTGACACGCGAACCCAACCCTGAACCCAACCCTGAACTGAAAGAACTGGTTCATGCAACTTGGGCACAATGGAAGAGGCCTTTAGTATTGATGTTTATAATAAATTTAGCTCTTGTTTTTGGCAGAAATGAAGTAAAGATTTGTTTTACCTACGCAGTCATATCTACCTTCTGGAGGGCTATCATTTCAGCTTCAGCACGTAGGGGGAGATACTACTTCCGGAAAAAACAAAATGTAATACTTGGAAACAAGGTTTATTTTTTACACTAGGACCAGAATTACCTACACAATTGGGAGTGTGCTTTCTGGTTACCTTAATGGATTCTAAGAAACTCTCAATGAGTTTCTGTCGCAAATCATTACTTTTGGAGATATCAAATGTTTTTAGTAAGAAGCGTATATGACATGAAATTAAGTAACCTAAACCCACCTTTAGATTCACTAACCTAACCTAATGTAACGTAACCCCACCTTTAGATTCACTAACCTAACCTAACTCCACGTTTAACCTTCTAACTAAAGCCAATCCTCATTGGAAAGTGTCCGCGGCAAGGGAAGAAAAGCAGAGGCGATGCAGGTCACAAGAGAAGAAGAGTGAGACGCACGTAAACACTTGTCTTTCTCCTCCCTATAAATAACGGGTATTGTTGTAGTGTTTACCCATACTCCCCCTCCCCCCCAAAACAAGTTTGGGCCCACCTTGGGGGATATGCGGGATATTTGGCTGGGTACAAAATGTGCGTTGCAACCACATAGTTATTGAGTTAGGTAGTGGCGTAAAAATTCCCTAGATCTATGAAAATTGACTGAATTTCTTCAGTCAAGAAACGTGTGGACCTGCTGACGATCCTCACAAACAGAATAAACCGGAGTATCGAGTCCACGCCACCCCCCCCTACCCCTCCCATTAAGAAGTAAGATAAAACAAAATTTGGTTACCGGGGTGTCGAGGGGCCCATTAGGTTAGGTTAGATTATCGGGTGATTATCGCTAAGTTAGGATAGATTATCGGGTGATTATCGCTGCTAGGATAGATTATCGGGGTCAGGGGGGCAGAGCCCCTCGCTAGGTTAGGTTTAATTTGCTTAGGTTAGGTTAGATTACGAGGGGGCCTTTGTAATCTGGGAGCTTGAAGGTTAGGTAAATTTCCAATATCTAGGGAAAATTACCCTAGATATAGGTAATTTTGACTCCTACACAACTCTAAAAATACGTGTTTTCGACGCATTACTTAGTCCCCACCCTCAAACACCGCATTCCCACAGGTCCCCAAGCTTGTTTGGGGGAAGGGGGAGAGTATGGGCAAACGCTAGAAATTACCAAATAACATCATATTTCCAAATGTAATGGCGGAAGGGTGACGGAAGGATACACACAAGTTAAACCATGTAGTAAAGGAGAGAAAGAAACATAGCCAGGGAGGAAGTGATGATCAGGCAGAGATACGGTATTATACGTAGCTACAGATACGGCAGTATATCTACCTAGCTATATGTATACTGCCGTATCTGCTGGTCATCACTCCCTCCCTGGCTTTTTCCCCTTTCCCCTTCTGTACTACGTGGTTTACCTGTTGTGTTTCCTTCCGTCATCCTTCTACCATTACTTGTGGAGATATAAACATATTATTCTTGTTCTTGTTTTTAGGGCTGCGAGGATCCCTTGGGAACACTATGAGCCCGACACATATTATTTATAGGGTGGAGAGAGACAAGTGTTTACATCGTTCCCCGCGTAAAACTTTTCTACGGGATCTTATTTACAGGTATATATGAATTAATCCTTTAATATTGCTTTAATTGCAGTTCGTAAGGCTCTCACATAATTTACTGCTCATATTTTACTGATTTCAAGCGTTATTTCATGATCTAAGAGACATTTTAGGTATGTAAATGCTACGTTTAGCGCGAATTTTGTGCCAGCAGGAACTGCTACCGTAGACCCATAGCTATGGCGGAAATTTGCTCCATAGCTATGGAGATCTTATGGGCAACTTTATGTTATGTCGAACCTTATGGGAATCCCATAGCTTTATTATAAATACCGGGCCTGGTTCTGGGTTCGCGTGTCACAAATGGAACGCAAAACCCCGTTTTCTTGTTTACAAACTCAGCTGGCGAGGCAAAAAAGAGAGAGAGAGAGAGAGAGATTAAAAGTGGTAACTCAGCTAGGTAGCTGTTATGTGAAGGGATCATATCAAGTTTAAGATCGCGGGACAGCTTTCCTCCACCAGTGCCCCTTAATTGTAGGCTGTCTGACATCCTCTCCGACTCATGCATGCGGAAAAACCCTTCACGATAAGAGAAATAGGGCCCAAGGCGACCATTGTTTGTTATGAACTGAAAACTCTACCCATTTTACCCCAACCCAGCAAACAAAAAGACGGAGGGCCTCCGGGAGGCCCTCCGTATGTCTTACCAGCGGCCCGACGGAAGTGTGCGACGTAGAGCCACTGGGAATTTGCTCAGAGGCTCACCGGCGGCCGCTCCAGCAGCCCGCCGCATGGCATATGACCATTTGCCGCTGTTATATTAACAGGTTGAGGAATATTTACGGTTACACTTCTAAGCATATTGCAGATACAGTAATGTTTTTAAAGGTGTTGCACAGACCATTAGCCGCTAAAGACTAATGGGCCCGTACCGAGTCATGCTGAAGGGCGAGCGACAACCTTCGTTGACTGAAGGGTACCATACAAGGGATATTTTTCGGAACGAAGAGCAGCGACGACGGTCGTCAAAGACCACGGTGACCGTGTCTTTGTGCCGACCTACGTCGCTGCTCTTCGTTCCGAAAAATATCCCTTTTATGGTACCTTTCCTGTCAACGAAGGTCGTTGCTCAACCTTCACCATGACTCTCGGTACGGGCCATGGACTGTTCAACACCCATAAAACATTACTAAATATGCAATATGCTCTAAGTACAAGCCAAAATATTTTGTCGTTATCCAGTATTATGATGAAGAGAACCACAAATCATTTTGGACTTCGTTTATTTTTTATTAACACAAAAAAATTCCGCATTGGATTTACATGGTGGAACAGCCATGAAGAACGAGATGAATGAAGATTGAAGATTTGTAATAGAGATCCATTTCAACATTTAAATCATTTGCAGGCCATACAAACATACAAAATTAGAACTATAAAATCAACCAGATATTTTTGGTCAACCTTTCAAACTCTCGAATTAGCAGGATTTCCTTCCTATTTTACTTCCTGTACCTATCCATCCACCTTCATATACCACTCTGCTGTCATACCATCCTGTCTCTATAATATCATACGCCTTTCCTTTTAACATAAGGGCAGACTGATGCGCTAGGGTTGACTCCACTGTAAATAAAATAAATAAATGAAAAAAAATATATATATATAAAATATATATAATATATATATATATATATATATATATATATATATAAAATATATATATATAGTCACTGCAAAAAAAACTTAGGACAAGAAAGTCTTCAGATTTTTTGCCCTTCTCAATGATGTGTTAAAATTTCTCGGGTTTGTCGTATATCTGACATCTCACTGGGCTGGGGTTAGTCCTCACAGTGCTCCACATCGCTCAGGGTGCACTAAGATATGTATGAAGGGGAGAGGGTTGCCATCTTTGCTCCTTGCGCCTAAATTTCCCATCACCCCACCTTCCTCTACCCCTCCCCAGGTCTACTGATGCATTTTGCCTGACAAATCAATCCATTGTTAAGAAGACACATATAGTCACTTTGTACAGTGGTGGCAAGTCCATGAGCCAGATAGCATGGGAGACGGGAACCTCCAAAAATGCTGTCTCAATCTGGTGCATGCAGGCTCTAAATGATGAGTTGGTAACTAGTTTGATGGAAAAAGAGTTAGAACGACCTCAGAAAATGTCAAAGACTTGCTTGCTTGGTCTTCTTTGTGTTCCATGTTGCTTGGTCTTCTTTGACGTTTTCTGGGGTCGTTCTAAATTTTTCCACCAGACTAGTGGTGAGAGATGAGATGGTGTGAGACATGAATTAAGAGAAGGGAAAAAAAAAAGAGTTCCTTTCGCAGGTTTATCCCTCCTCCTTCTCCTCTTCATGTCTCACACCATCTCACCACCACCACCACAGCTGTCACTATAACATCCTCTTCCTCTTCCCCCCACCACACACCCCTCCCTCCCACTGCATCCACACAGCCCTAACTCCTCTACACTGCATCAAACACGGGAACAAGGAAGCTACAGAACGTGTCTCTAGCTTCCTTGCATGGGAATGAGCGTAAAGTATACATACACCCAGTTCCTGAAGTGAACAAGTTTTTTTGTCGGGCCTGCCTCTTATTTTCTATCGGTGTCTGCCTGAAAATCCGTGAAAATGTACTAGTTTTGACAGCATATTTGTATGTCTTTAAAACATTTCTGTCGATTTGTATCTGTATTTATGAACATGTCCTTGTATTATTTCATTCTTTATCTTTTGGTTTCATGTCTGGCTCAATATAAACAGGTATGAGACATTTTAATTCAGGTCAGTTAGGCATCAAGTGAGTGGGCCAGCAGACTGGTTAACTCCTGCCGCACGGCGGCACGTCGATCGCACGCGCACCACAGGACACCCTTGAGCGAGGTATATTCTTGTAGCGTCTTTGGCGACTTGCCCCGCGGGGTATGCCTCCAATGATTGATGCGATCAGGCTTAAGTGTTGTTCTCCTGAGCCAACACCAGCCTGAGGAGTGTTGCTCAGATGCTCCACGGCACTGTTGTGCCTCTTCTGCTCTATCTGGCATCTGCTCCCTTGCCGCCTCCTCCATTCGCCTGTCATGGTTTGTAGCTGAAGTCGGCGCATACACCGAAGCCGCCGCCTGCTGAAGATTTTCAGAATCAATTCTACAATATATAGTATGACTTCTACACTGATCATATTGAAAGCAGACGCACAACAAAATATTTTTTAAGTACATGTAATTGACATACGGTACTGTCAGTGTATATGGCAACAGCCACATGTCTGTGAATGAGGACAGATAATGGAGTATGTACTGTAGTACATATTTAGGGCAAATCTTTTTTAATCCAGACAAATTATTACTCCAACAAGGGTCAGGAACCAATAATGGCTTATGGTTAATGGTTAATATAATGTGACCCCTCATATTGTCAGTCAAAAATGCATCCCAGTCACAAATTCATAATAAAGGTAAGGCGAGATACAGCTTGTAAACTTTTCTGGTATCTGTGATGTAACTAAATTCACCAAAATGCATTCAGTTTATCATTACATGTTAGTATAGGATTACATTAATTAACTGAGAAGTTTGTAGAACCATCTCTCTGTCAGTGAATAGGTGGCATTTCCTCAGAAGGTTAGAGTCACAAAGGAGAAATTTGTGCATAGGTTAGTAACACAGGTTCCAATGGAGTTGGCACCACACACTATAGGCACAGAAAGGAAAGGTAGGATTGGGCAAGCATTAGTGCTTACCCCCATACATCATAGAAGCAATATTATCACCTTGTGGAAAGGTTGGGTTAGCATTAGTGAAACAAATCTTCAACTTACTCTTCTGGAACTCTTATTCTCTTTCCCCTCTCAATTTCCATCTTTTACACACTCTTCCAAACCTGAGAGAAAAAAGAAAACAATCCCGTATTACAGTTTCTCAAAGGTGAAGGCCATACTGTTGGGAGTAGGTTTACAAGTGCATCATGATGTGTACATTTCTTGAGTCACTTGTTCACTTAAAGCGCTCCACATTACATATGAAGCATTCAATAAAAAAGTTACTTAGAAAGTGAGTTGGGACATGGTGCAGGAAGTCCACAATGTAGACAGGTGTGCTGCAGTGGCTAAAGGGGGAAGAAAGGAAGACATGCTTATCAATGATCCCAGCAATGACAGAAACAAGCTCCGAAGGGATCCTGGAAGGAAATGTACAAGAAAATGTACATTAACATGTAGAGGCATTGTTGGCGTTATAGGTAGGTTAGGTTAGGTTAGGTTAGGTTAGTGATATCTTGATGAAGTGTGGTGGTTACAGGGAGTTTCGTACACAAGTTGTTTCTTACCCAGGTTTTGTTAGTTGCTTCGTACACAAATTTTTAGATTTTTCGTACATACCCGGTATCGTTTTGTCTAGTAGTCAAGTTCAAGCTGAGTGTACGAAAAGACTATGGTTTCATATAGACTACCAAACAACTTTTTGGTGTACGAAACAACTTGTGTACGAACTGACTGCACCCCAGTGTGATCAGCAGTGTGATTTGATTAAGTTTGGTTATTTAGGTCGTATACAATTAATAATATGCCGTATGTTGCCAGTTTGCCACGGCCTAAATCACTTACGGCCGAAAGTACAGCAGGATAAATCACAGCCAGGTTACAGTTGGCTGGCTACCCGCTGGCTAGCCGCGGCACTATGATGCTGTTGTTGTTGTTTTAAGGATGCGAGGATCCTTTGGGGAACACTATGAGCCCTGGTGATGTCCTATGATGCTATCACAGGCAGGGTAGTTGATATTTTATCAGGGAACCGCGGCGCTATTCAAACAAAACTTGTTTACAAACAACTGACAACTATGATACGCAATACTATGTCCTCTACACACTTTTCTATATTTGGCACTCTTCCTTAAACTATACTTACTTATTATGAATCAATTAAGAGAGGAAAAATTATTACTCACCGTATAATCCGATATCTTGCTCTGCACACTGCACAGCATATGATAATGATGATGGATATTGATATACTCTTCTCAGTATATCTTCTCTGTAGTATGTTTAACCGAACCAAATCACATTTGCGCCAAATATTTATTATATCTTTATCAGTTTTCAACTCATTACCTTTGAGCTGAAAGTTATTAGCCGTACGTAATACCAAGTAAATGTGGTACTTGGTAAAATGTCGGAAGAAAAATGCCAAGCGTCGCAATATGAATAAATGCTTTCAAAAGAACCGTCATTTTAAGACTTATAATATATTATCATGATCATTAGTGTATTGGTACATAATCAGTGTTGTATTCCAAATATTTCACAAAGAGTAAATCTTTGATAAACAGAAGTAAGGATAGTCCGTATATAAGATACAGTGAGTAACACATTTGTCAGTCTTTTTGACGAAGGCTTTGACTAACTTACGTTTTGTGTGAATGTTTACACATAAAAGGAATACATTTTTCAAATTCTGTACATTGATTTACAGATAATAAATTTTCCTCTCTGAAAATACACCAGCGGCACTACGAAGGGCCTCGGGAGGCAAAGTTGCCGCTGGTGGCCGCCGTTCGCCGCTCTAATGCCTACGTAGGCCCGCCGGTGGTGGTTAGCTGGGAATGGATGCGGGTAGAGAAAGTTCAAGGGTTTTGCTGAGTCACTACGCGCGTCGCCTCGGACCCAAGTTTTCGTGCGCAAATGGAACGCCTGAATTCTTGGGTTCCGTGAACTGGTTCTTGAAATGTCGCAAATGGAAGAGGCCTTAAGCCCCGTCCACACTACCACTCACCACCGTCGGTGCTTGCCGTCGGTGCTTGCCGACGGGAAGCGCCTTTGCCAGGGTTGTGTCCACACAAGGGTTTTGTTCGGCGGTCAGCGCGCTTCTGATTTCAAAGTGAGAGTCATGTTTTCTGCATATCGTGTACTCTCACTCGAAATTATGAAATAACCACAGGAGGTTTAGAAAAACGACCCAACTATCATCTTCATGGGCACATTTCTGCATATCATAAGCAAGAAAAATTATACGAAACCTTTGTGTATTTTAAAAATATAGCAAAAAGAAATAGTGTATAAACATTTTTCTCACTTTTTGTCTTCAACTCGCTGCAATTTCCCCACCATTTCTCCCATTTTAATTTTTGATCACATACTCGTAATCAGCTGACTTCTTGGTTTTGATGGTATACGGTACATAGCAATAAAAATATATAGATAGTGAAAACTGCCGATAACTTGAAGCATGGTTTGGCGCTGACCCGTGAGTGACGGGCATGCCCGCCCAAAATTAAACCTGCGAATGTTGGCGGGCAGCGCCGACGGTTAAATTTTGCTCGTCGGCATCGTTCCACACTGCCACTTTTGAGTGACGAACACTGTTCGACGGCAAGCGCCGACGGTGGTGAAAGGTAGTGTGGACGGGGCTTTAACCAAACAAGTAATCGTCCAGACCCTTTTTTTCTTTGCCATAAATATGTTGAATGTTCATTCAAAACACCTAATCCACAAAAAATAATTTATTTCCACGCCTTATTTCCGTAAAAACACGACTTTTGTTTAAAAAGCGCGGGAAAAAAGTTTCATCCTTTTCCCAAAGGCCCGCAAAAATTATTGATGACGTCATTTGAGGAGTTCACCGAGAGAGAGAGAGAGAGAGAGAGAGAGAGAGAGAGAGAGAGAGAGAGAGAGAGAGGAGAGAGAGAGAGAGAGAAGAGAGAGAGGAGGAGAGAGAGAGGAGAGAGGGGGGGGGGGGATGCTGGAGTCCTTCAAGAATCTGCTATTATTCACTCTACTTCATCCCCACACCCACCCACATACCCACAGCACCCACCCCTGTTCCCCCCCACATCTCCACTTCCAACACCCATCCCCTCCCCCCATCTCCAACATCCATCCCCTTCCCCCACCACCAACATCACCCCCGTTCCCACCCACATCCCCACTTCCAACACTCATCCGTTTCCCCCAACACCCACCTCCGTTCCCACCCACATCCCCACTTCTAACACTCATCCCCTTCCCCCAACACCCACCTCCGTTCCCACCCACATCCCCACTTCCAACACTCATCCCCTTCCCCCAACACCCACCTCCGTTCCCACCCACATCCCTACTTCCAACACTCATCCCACTCCCCCAACACCCACCCCGTTCCCACCCACATCCCCACTTCCAATACTCATCCCCTTCCCGCAACACCCACGCCCGTTCCACCCACATCCCCACTTCCAACACACATCCCTTTCCCCCAACACCCACCTCCGTTCCCACCCACATCCCCACTTCTAACACTGATCCCCTTCCCCCAACACCCACCTCCGTTCCCACCCACATCCCCACTTCCAACACTCATCCCCTTCCCCCAACACCCACCCCCGGCCGTACCTATACGGCCACGATACATGTGTTGAGACGTGTGGAGCGCCGGGGAGAGGCGGGCGGTGTGAAGCAGATTGTCTCGCTGAGCGCCTCTCGCCCGGCGCTCCACACATATATCGTGGCCGTATAGGTCGGATGCTAAGCTCTCTTAGGCACAGTTTTCTTGCTGCACCCATAAAGGATGCAAGTATATGCCATATCGCAAAAAAATATAGGGGTAGCACGCTCGGTTCACAACCGAGAAGTCCCGGGTTCGATCCCCGGGCGGAGCGGAAACAGTTGGCTGTTTCTTTAAAACCCGAGCCCCTGTCCACCCAGCAGTGAATGGCAGAGGTGGGCATCGCAATTTTTTTTCCAATTCCGCAATCGCAATTCCGCAATTCCGACCTGCACCAGTCCGCAATCGCAATTCCGCAATTTTTTTCAGATAGGCCTTTTCGCAATCGCAATTTCGCAATTCCGCAAACTAATTTTGACACCTGCAATTAAAACAAAACACCTACAATAAAAAAAAAAAATGTCTATAGACTCTTAAACACCTACAATTAAAACAAAAAATGTCTCAAGACTTTTTATTAGTGTTTATTTTTAATACTTCTGTATTCCTATTGTTTCTGTCTATACTTGTTACTTGTCATTCACAATTAAGTCTTTGTGTAGTATTAGTATTAGTATTATTGGTGTTCAACTATGTGTTCAACCTTATTCTGTGTTCTGTGTTCTGTATACTTGATGTTGGGTCCTGGAACACCTGGCTAATCCACTCCCTAGGCAATACCACTAAGCCTTTAAACTCGACCTCACCCTCGCCAAATGTTCTCAGGTGTCAGGTCGTCAGATCATCAGGTGTCAGGTCTTGAGTATCTTGGCTCTTTATAAAGGATGTCTCTTCTAGAGACAAGACACTTAGACACAGACCTCCGTACCAGCAACTCCCAAGCCTTCAAGTCACAAGTCATCCAAATCCACGGCAGGAGCAACTCACCAGTCCGCGAGTCACCTCACCTGTGTTACCTTTTTACCCAAGTTAATAAACCACTATCAAAGCAGAGTTACCTGTTTCTGCTCACCCTAAAAGTGACATACCAAAAGTCACTTTACACATGGTGACAGCAAGTGTGATATGGTAACAGGTTAATCACTTCTTGACTTCCACGCCACGCCGCAACATCGCCTCCACCAACACCACCACATCCACGTGACGCTCCACGCCTGCCGTCCACTACCACATCCACGTGACGCTCCATGCCTGCCGTCCACCACCACATCCACGTGACGTTTCCACGCCTTCCGTCCACCTCCACATCCCTTTGACCCCTCCACGCCTGCAGTCCACCTCGCCCTCTGCTTTTTCCACGCCGCGCGCGCTTTCGATTAAATCTCTCCACATCTCCTTCCACAGCATCCTCCCCCAAGTTTTTCAAACAATCGTTAAGTACACCATATCATTTTATATTTTTTCCCATGTGCTTTCATACCCTATAGCTTGTGTCTACATTCATTTTCTGGTTTCCAATTTTTTATTTAGTGCCATCTCTTTTGTTTTTCCACCTTGTTATTTTTTTTTTCATTTAGGATTGTGTGCTAATAAGAACTTGCCCCTCCCTGGTATCCTGACCTGTCATACCCGCAACGCTGTGTGACTGTTACAGCGTCCGCCTCACAGTGTCTGTCCGTATCTGATACTCCTGCCCTTTGGACTTTATGGGTTTTCCACTGAGTTTACGGTATTTTGTACATTGTGACGTAACGGCTCTTTTATTTATCCTTTTCTTTTTTCTTTTGTTACATAAGTGATCCCACTGACACTCCCACTCACATATGCTTTTTTTTCCATAAGTGATACACTAACACTCTCCAACGTACACTGTGTTATTTCACTTTTATTCACGTTCTCTCGCGTGTTTTCCATATCTACGTACTCTTATCTAGGATATTACATTATTTATTTTTTTATCATTATTTGCCATAACTTGTGTACTCGGATATTTTTATTCCTTTCTTCTTCACAAATTCACCTGTCATCATCCCACCACCAGCGCCAACTTCAGTCACCCCCTGGTACACGGGGTTCCTTCCCTTCCCAAATTCACAGGCAACAATATTCCTGTACCTATTACTAAAAGATGTTGACAAATGAGATCGCGCGTCGTAACATCATGAAGATACAATAAAATCGCTCAACTAAAGTCCCGATGTGACTTGTCTAACTGCCTTGCAGGACAATACCTGCAGAGTGATTATTTCCTCACAATTAAGACATATGACGAATTTAAGACCACATTAAATAAATATTTCAGTGGCGTCAGAAATCCGGTACCCCTTGCTCCACTCTTTAGACTTGCAGACACTCACAAAAGGCAAGAACACCCATCCCAGTTATGTCGGCCTTACAACAACTTCTAACGTAAAGTTAGACTTAATAAGACAGCTAGAATTTTCGGAATGGGTTGACGAAGAGGGGAAAATGAGCCCTACAAGCTGTCGGTAACCTTTTTGGATACAAACACTTATATTTTTCCTCATACACCCTTCCACAGCTAAACAGGCGTCTGATAACATTTTCCCACTTTGCTCCAACAGACACCTTAACTGCTTTTACTTCCAATTTTGAGGACTCTTCGTCACTAGTGTTTTCAAACAATGCACATTCTTCTATGTCTGCTGCTGTAATCTACACAACACCAACACCAACCCCACCAACCACAAACACTTCTCGTCCTCCTTTCAACTCAACACTCGTTCACCCTCAACAATCGCCAAGACAACGCTCATCTTCACATTCACGACAGTCCCGTGCTAATCACTCACCTGCCTCATATTGCTATTACTGCAAAACAAGGGACACACTATCGAGTGTTGCTTCATACGACAACGTCATTTTCCAAACCGGCAGTATGTTCCACGCTTTTGTGATCACCATGGTCAATGGGGTCACGACACTTCTGAATGTCGCGTAGGAACAAACGCTCCTCGAATTCACAGCAACACGACACCTCTGACGGTCGTGAAGGACCACAATCTCCTCGCCATTCACAACAGTATAACTCTCAATGACTACCACACGACGTGCCCTCCTCCAAGCAACACGAACCAGATCACACAGATGAACCTTCACTCCCTTTTTATACCATTTCTAATACACTTTGGGAGGACCCAATGATTTTAACAAGCTGAAGTCAACCGCACTACTTCACCTTGTTTATTGATACAGGTTCTTCATTTAAATATCATGACTAAGAGTGCTTTGATAACATCAGATCTGTGCGTCATCGTAATTAATCTTTTAGAACCTTCTGACCTGCAACTTTGTGGAATCAATGGAACCGCACTCACTACTCTAGGTAAAGTTATTTTTTTAACACATACCTATGTCCTGATTTGCCACCTGTCAGCCTGACTTACTATATAGCAGACGGCATAACCATTCCAGTTTGACGCTCTCATTGGCCGTCCTGCTCAAACCCATTAACAGATAGACCTATACCCACGCTTACAGGGAAATCTATTGGCGTGAACGTTTCTTTCCCAGAGGTCTTGAAACAATCTAGAGCTTTTCCTGACTCTGTTCACACTGACATTGTCTCCTCCACTGCATGCGCTCTCCCTTGTCTTCACAAGCTCTTGATTCCACATGCACTCCTACTGACAATCTCTGATACAAGTTTTTCTCCATTCCTAGTTCTCCACTTGCAATGCCAAACCAACATTCACCATCCAGAGCATGTCGTCGTTCCGCTGGTCGCCTTTCTCGCTCAAAACGAAACGTAAGACCTTCGTCGCGTATTTACCCACAGACGCTTCTACGTCCTAATAACACCACTCCATCCCAGAAGTCTCACTTTACAAGGTTTTTAGAAGACCAAGCTAAGCACTGTCACGCTGTCATCTCGTCCAACTTGAACTTCTACCACACACCTGCACCCTGGTAGACGTTCGGGTAAAAGGCGTTTCGAACGTCGATGCTAGGGTCCCCCTCCCTGAGACGGTCACTCATTCTGCTCAAAGCTGTTCCTGCAGCGCTGTGCAGACTCAAAAATCATGGCAGATCAAACCTTTATGGGGTTTTAACGTCACCACAGTTCCAGTCACTCTCACTTGTGGTACACGTCTTTGTACATTTTACGTCTACCCAGCGACGTTCGTGTCGACGAATTTTCCACAAGAGTCCACGAGTTTCAGTTAACTCCATTTCATTCAGGCGCCTTCAATTTTGTCTGACCTTCAAGCTCATGTTCAAACCAAAAGACCATCCAGATTCACAGGATGAGCTTATTCAACTCTTGACCGACTTCAGGAGTATTGTGTCTCTCCCCGGTGAGACACTGGAAAAACCCAAACATCGTCACTCATAAGATTAAGCTTATAAGAGACGCCCAACCTGCCTCCATACCAGCGTATCGCATGGCCCACAGTAAGAATGGCCATTGTCGATCGCATGGCCCTCCAAAATGCTAACTGATGGAATCATGAAGACTCGAGCAGTCCATTAAATAGCCCAATGTTCCTGGTTCCAAAGAGCTCAGGCGAATGGGCGTCCTGTAGCCCGATTTCAGAGCTTTAACAAACTGACTGTTCCTTCTGGGTATCCCATGTCAGTCCTCGAGAATATTTGCAGAATTTAGGTGATCATAACATGTTTTTTCCCACCTTGGATTTTGTGCTCCGGCTTTTTGGCAAGTCGAACTTGACGCAGAAAGCCGTGAATACACTGCTTTTCTACACCCTCAGGACATTACCAGTACTGTCGTATGCCTATGGGTCTTTCTGAATCACCTGCGACGTTCCAACGCTTGATCAATTCCATATTCACTTGTTTAATGGGTAATACACTTTTTTCATACCTTGACGACTTGATCGTTTTCTCTAAATCAGTCCCAGAACCTCCAGAAACTCAGAAAAGTTTTCACTCGGTCTTCAGGACGCAGGCTTGAAACTTAAACTCTCCAAATGCGCGTTCCTACGCAAAAAAACTACCTTTCTTGGCCATCTTATTAACGCTGACGGTATTCAAACGTCAAATGACAAGTCAGCGCTGTAACTAATTATCCTACTCCGTCAATGTAGATCAAGTCCGTGTTTCATAGGACTTAGCTCCTATTACCGCAGATTTATAAAAGGGATTTTGCCGCCATGGCTTCTCCACTCACTTTCACTCTTCAAGAAAGATGTCCCTTCCAATGGTCTGACGTCAGGAAAACGCTTTCCGCTGCTCTTAAGCACGCTCTCACTTCTGCGCCGTGTTCTTGCGTACCCTGACTACACTAAACCTTTCATTCTCAACACTGACGCTAGCTACACGGGGTCTCGGTGCTGTACTCATGCAAGACCACATGGTAAACAACGCCCCATCGCGTATGCCTCTCGTCTACTTAAAAAGGCAGAGAAAAACCCTACGCAGTGACAGAGATCGAAGCCCTTGCAGTCATTTGGCCCCTTAAAGAAATTTTCGTTTTACCTCATTCATGGCTATCCTATCAAAGTCCTTACGGATCATAAACCCTTACTTCACCTCTTCAAGGCCAAGGACCAGTCAGGACGCATGGCTCGATGGTTCTTACAATTCAAGATTTAATGCCTGAGTTTTGCGTACATTCAAGGCAAAGCTAACGTTGCAGCTGATGCTCTTTCTCGCAACTGTGCACTTACATGTCCTGTCACCACGCAAACTCCACATTTGACACGCTTTCTCACGATGATCTCTACACTGCTCAACGCAATGACCCCACATGGTCAAAAGTCATCTATTACCTTGAATCAGGTGATGACTCTGACATTCCTAAGGTTCCTTCTCTTTCACATTACCTCCTTCAGGAAAAAGTTGCTGTACAAAGCAACCACACTTACAGGCAACATGAACCGTCTCGCTCATCCACCAACTTGTCATTCCCCCAACTCATGTCCAGTCTGTCCTTAAACTAATTCATGACACACCAAATGCTTCACATCCTGGGAAGGAAAATCACTTTCACAAGCTAGACTTAAATTCTTTCTGGCTCACTATGAGAAAGGTATCAATGACTACATTGAAGTATGTCTAGGTGTGCAAGAACTAAAAGGTGATATACATGCTCATGTTCCCATTCTCAGTTATCCTGTGCCTTCAGCACCATGGGAAGTTTTTTGGCATTGATTTGTTGAAAATCCCTCTTACTGAACGTGGAACATCAATATTTTAATGGTTGCTGTTGATCATTTTTCACGTTTTCCATTATTCCCCCACCTGCCTAACAAAAACAGCACAAACAGTGGCACGTGCATTTCTTGATCATGTCATTTGTCCTTCTCACTACTCCCAAGGTTCTGTTGTCTGATAACGGTACTGAGTTTGTTTAATCAAGTTCTTGATTCCTTGTGCCAACAGTTTTAATATCAGGGAAGTGTAATGTTCTTGCTTACCCGCCCCGTGCTAACGGTTTGGTAGAAACGTTGCAACCGTAAAATCCTCAACACTTTACGCTCCTTATTCCTGACACTGACACCCTTTGGGACACCTATGCCCCCTCAGGTGATGGCTTCTCTCAATTCCCCATCAACAAGTCTGTTCTCTGAGACACCAAAATTACATTCTGTTTGCTCAGGACAAATGTCTTCCTTATGATCTTTTGTCCAAACCTTCTAAGCCTATATACAACTATGATGACTTTGTCAAAACTAAGGTTTCACAACGTTCCAACAAATACGCCAACGTATCCAACAATCCCCCTTGCTCTCTCTAAAGCTGATATGCTCCTATATCACAAAAAATCAGCTTTTCCCCATTTACACTTGACGTAGGTGACATTGTGTATTCCCTTGTTTTCAATCAAACACTCCAAATTAGACCCTAATTTGACGGCCCCTTCCGGTCATAGCTCAGGAACCATGGAATAAAGGTTCATTTGCTTCACTTTAACTGACGGCACTAGAAAGTTGCCCACCTTGATTCTCTTAAGAAAGTTTCCACAGGCCTTAACTGTGAGGACCCTAACCCCGTTCCTGTGAATCTCACCTCCCTCAATCACAGCCCAACCAGCTACTTCTACTACTCCTTCACCAGCTCCCCAATCCTCTAGCCACCGTTATTTCCTCCGTAGTTTTGTGAGAAGTAACTCCTTTTTGTTTCTCTCTTTTCCATGTACCTTATGAGTAATTTTGTACATAGGATTGTATGTCTCAATATTTTTTTTTCGTACTCTTATGTCTGTTTTAGATTAGTTTTTGTTTATGTATATTTTTGTACCCCTGCCGGTACCTCCACGATTTATGTTTTTCCACATTATATTTTACGAGTACGTATCCTTTTCCTGTGTCCTTCCCCCTATTTTTTTATTCTAAATATATATAGATAGGTATGTTTTGTGTCCATTTCTATTGTGTCCCATCTACTTTGTTCATTTTCATGATTATTCCTTTTGACGAGATGAGGACATCTCGGGTAGCGTCACCGAGCATATGTATATTAGTATTAGTATTATTGGTGTTCAACTATGTGTTTCCAAAACCCTATTCTGTGTTCTGTGTTCTGTATACTTGATGTTGGGTCCTGGAACAAACCCGGCTAATCCACTCCCTAGGCAATACCACTAACCTTTAAACTCGACCTCAGCCTCGCCAAATGTTTTTCAGGTGTCAGGTCGTCAGTCATCAGGGGTCAGGTCTTGAGTATCTTGGCTCTTTATAAAGGATGTCTCTTGTAGGACAAACACTTAGACACAAACCCTCCGTACCAGCAACTCCCAAGCCTTCAAGTCACAAATCATCCAAATCCACGGCAGGGCAACTCACCAGTCGCGAGTTTACCTCACCTGTGTTACCTTTTTACCCAAATTAATAAACCACTATCCCAAAACAGAGTTACCTGTTTCTGCTCACCCTAAAAGTGACTACCAAAAGTCACTTTAACATTTGTCTCTTTTCGTGTTTTTCTTTACTTTTACACTTCACAGTCTACTGGCTAGTAATCACTAGGTGACCCAGGGCATCTATATTGAAAGAGGGTAACGCCATTCATGGGCCCTATGTTAAACGCTACTGGGCGCCATCTTAGCGCCAGGGCCTCTTCGTTCACCCAAGACCCGGGAAGTTCTCAAAGGGATGACCCCGCAGTATATCATGTTATACATGTATAAAGGATATACTGTTATCTTCGGAAATTTTTGTTCTATAAGATTATCACAAAAAACACAGTAAAACACATTAAATAAAGGCTATTATGAGACTCTCAAGAAAAATGCATGAAGTTGATATTCACCAACTCCAGCTCCCATTTAATATTTTTTCTCGAAAACATTTTTCATGGACCATATCAATAAAAGCTGAATTTCATTAGCTTTCCTTGATTATTTTGTTATCTATAAATGAATTAGAACCATGCATAAATGAGCGTTAACTAAATAAGAAGATCATGAAATCGGGTAATTTTTTCCCGATTGATGAGGTTATTTATTTAGTTAACGCTAATTTATGCATGGTTCTAATTTATTTATCAGATAACGAAATATATCAATGGGAAAACTAATGCAATTCTGCTTCTATTGATATTGTCCATGTAAATGTTTTCGAGCAAAATATTAAATGGGGGGTGGAGTTGGTGAAAATTCAACTTCATGCATATTTCTTGAGTCTCATAATGGCCTTTCTTTAGCGTGTTTTACGGTTTTTTATTTGATAATATTATAGAACAAACATTTCCGAAGATAACAGTATATTTTTTATACTGATAAAAAATATATTTGGTAGGGGAAAATTACAATTAAGCTGGCAAACACGGGCGGCAAGGAGTTTGTTGGTCCTCCAGCTCGCTCCGACGGGCGGCTTTGGCTTGAAGACGCTAGATCGTGACGTCAGTTCAAAACCTATTAGTATCCAGTGTATCCACACTCATACTCCTACTCCTAGGCGACGGAGATGGCGACCAAAAACTTGTCCACATCTGGTTAAATTTGCTAATTTTCAGAAGCAAAAATAGACTTAATAAACGGCGTTTAGTAAATAAACGGCTATTTTTTGCTTCTGTCTAATTTGGGCATTTCAGTAATTTCAAATTTGTCTTATATTTTGCAGATTGTGCTCATATAATTATAGCGTTTAGTAAACGCTAATTATATTTAGCACAATCCGAAAAATATAAGACAATTTGAAATTACTGAAATTAAAAATTAGACAGAAGCAAAATAGCCGTTTATTTACTAAACGCCGTTTATTAAGCCTATTGTTATCCTATATATAAATTTTAATAAAACCCCTTTTATTAACCACAATGACACTGGTTAGTGGTTACTAACCACTAACCACTGCCAGTAACCAGTGTCTATTGTCTTATTTTTGCAATCTTAGTACTTCACTAACACAACAACAGTATATGTAGGATAAAACAGTAATCACACACACCCGGGCCCAGCGTAGTGAGCGTACACGCTCTCAAACCCAAGTCCCAGAACGCACTGAATGAGTGAGTGACTGTGCTACACCAGCCCACAAAACTAGCTAGCGATGCTTGGGCGATGCTTTCTTGGGCTTGGTACGAAGACCGTTTTTTTTTTCGCAATTGAAAAATGATTGGTTTCTGCGCAAAACACAACAAGCTTGGGAGGGGCCGAAATAATAATCAGTCCAAAACATTGCAAACAATATCAAAAAAGCAGTATAACACCTTTCAGCAAGTGTTATTGGGTGGTCCTTTCGTAATTCTAAGACGGTGCTTGGACGACAAAACACGGCTCATTGGCAGTTTTGGGAGTGTCGTCTCCATATATTTGGTGGGAACTTATGTTTTACGCGGGCACTTGCCATTTTGAAGGTGGTGATCGTCACAATTATTGCGATTGCGTTTCAAAATTTTGGCGGTCCGCAAACCCGCATTCCGCATTTTTTTCAGGCATCCGTAATTGCGCAATTCCGCAACCGAAATACCCATTCCGCAAGTTATTGCGATTGCGCTTTAAAATTTTGGGGGGGCCGCATTTTGCAATTCCGCAATTTTTTCAGGCTCTGTAATTGTGCAATTCCGCAACCGAATTACATTCCGCAAATTGCGGAATTGCGGAATTGCGGACTAAAATTGCGGAATGCCCACCTCTGTGAATGGGTACGGGTGTTAGCCGGGGTTTTTTAACCCGCCTCCCGGGGGGCTGGATTATTATTATTCTTCTTCTTATTGGAAGATATTACATTTTCATGTTTTTTCAGGATGGCGGACAGTGGCCATCCTGGAAATTTTAAAGGGCAAAATGATCCGTAAATTGTACGATAACCATTCCAGTGGGTTTGTAATGTCAGAATTAGTAAAAAAAGACACCTCATTCGTCTTTCTAACTCATCTGATGCCAGAGATATAACATTTTATGTTTTTTCAAGATTTTGGCTGCGGCCATTTTCAATATTGGCTCTAAAAAGTTAGCCGTCATTTCCCAGAGGGGCATAGGAGCTATTTTTCTTTAAAATGGTCCAGGTTATCAAATCCATCGAGAAAAAAAGGTTAAGAAAAAAGGTCCCCGGACTCCAAGAAAATGACTCTACTAAGCCTAGCCCAGTGTTGGGGACTTGAGAGTGGAGAGCGTATGGGTACTAAGGAATCAGCTCCATCCGCTACAAATGTATCACGTGTCGTTGGGTATGTCATCTACATCGTCTAATAATTTAATCTCAGTGTCCTACTGCAGATTAATTCATGCGAAACAAAACGAAATATAACATTCCCACAAAAAAAATCCCTGCTAATCAATATTCCCACAAATTGCTTGCTTGAAATGTCGTCCCACAAGAGCTCCCACATAACAAATTTCTCCCCCAATTTGTGGGAATTTCCTACGAAGTGGCAACACTGGTCTAGCAGTACACCGCAAGTACTTTACACAAGAATTGATCACGTACAGGAGTCGGAGTCGGAAATATTTTACCGACTCCGACTCCGGCCAAAAGTGGGGCGACTCCTGTGACTCCGACTCCACACCCTGCCCAAAACAGACCCCTGTGGAACCCCACTCGCTACCTGCCCCCCCATTCAGATTTAGAACCACTTGTGGAAATTATCCATCAACCACTCTCTCATAATTGGTAGAGTGGTGGTTTTGTTTCCCCCCCCCCCTTGTGAGTGAGGTATTTTCCGCTCGTCATAGGGGAGTGCGTATAGGGATGTATATATAATTATAATGGTAATGGGTATAATTAAGGTAATTTAAGTAGATGATAAATACTGGGGTAGAATAATTGAACATTCCCAGTAATATTAAGCATTTGCACCTTATAATTAGCACCTTGATTGGAGCGACTGGCTATTGGTTGCCGTCATTTGAATTTGCACCAATTCAGGTGGGACACCTGCCGCCTACCTAAAAGGTGACACGTGTAATTTATGGTGGACGCCCCCCCAGCCGCCCACAGGGAGAGATCAGTACACTCCACCCCCTCCGCGAGGATAACATCTATTGTTAATATAGACGTGCTTTGTATTTTATAAGTACAAGTACAAGTAACACTCCACCCCTCCGTGAGGATAACATCAATTGGTTTAATATACGTGCTTGTCTACAGGTACAAGTTCCCTCCAGACCCTCGCCTTAATAACATATCTTACTAATATACGTGCTTGTATAAAGAAGAGATTTGTACATATAAGTATAAACCAATAGGACTGTGTTAAAATGCAACACACTGATGATTAGCCGTTGCGTCAGTAACTTGGTGTGAAAACCCACTTGACGCCAACAAAGTACTCGTCCTCCACCTCCGCTCTTGTCAATCACGGGCAGCCTCGATCCCGGCGACCACATTGGATCACAAGACCATGCAGTATTAATCAAGCCTACAGCCGTTTTCAACCCCCTATCCATCGATAAGTGTCCTAGTTAGTTTGATTAGCTAGGATAATGATCGGAGATAGAATGGGTTTGATTGTTAGGTAAGAACCCTCAAATTGGTATAATG